>JANIJG010005235.1:20524-45410 GCA_024611175.1 Megaceryle torquata | reverse complement strand
GTGGTAGGTTCTCGAGAACGGGAGGGTGTATGTTGATCAAATTTCCTCTTTTTAAAATTTTTTAAGACTTTTTTTCCCCTTAATTTTTTTTTTCCTTTAATTTTGCTTATTGGGACTCACATGATATTTCCTTAGGAGAATCTACTCTTGTTGCTACGTAAAGATTGAAAATCTGGAGCATCCTAAAGAAAATGTATCTGAAATATTTACTCAGTCGAGTCTCAGAGGCTCAAGGCTGTCTGAAAGTGTTAATGCAGGCAGGCTGCAACTAAAGGAGCTTTTGCAGCTTCAACAGCCATATTAATTTTGAAGGGTGTTTTCTTTGAGCATTAAGCTCACGATACATGCTGTTTGCACTCTTTTGTCTTACAAACCTTTTAAAATTTATCCCAGTACGCTTCAAGTTGAAGTTTTTGCTTTTCTTCGAGTGTTGCTTTGGGGTTTTTTTCTTCATTACTGCCTGTTTTAACTTGGTAAACTAAGAACTGACAAAGGGCTGGGTGAGAATTTCAAACTCCCTGCAGGATAGTTTTGGAAAATATGATATGGAAAGAGGGAAAACAAAAGCACATGTCGCCAAATGTATGCATATTTTACATCTGCATTTTGTATCATAGAAGTGGCTGCTTTGTGAGTATTTTCAAGATGTAGAGGGAATACACTAAATGAAATACTCAAATACTTTGGCAAGTCATATCTTTTTTTTTTTTTTTTTTGGTATCATAAAGCACTTGTTCTGTAACTGGGTATGACATTTGTTGAAGAGTAGTGTGTTCACCAGTTTTCATAAACAATTTCCATGGTTATCAAGGTGAAGTGGCTAGAGAAATCCAAGTATTGAAGACATTAAAAAGTTGGTTTCTATTAAATGAAAGTAGAGGTGTACTGAGTAACTTCTGTTTTAAGTATGTTGGTTTAGAAAGCTTAGGACATGATCTGCTGCTGGTGCAAGCAGGTCCAATGGTCCTGCAGCCAGGGACGCCCATGGTACTGCACCTGCTTAGAGTTGGGGGGAACTTGTCCCTTGGTTCAAACTCTGATTCCATTCACAACCCAGGTGTCAAGCACATGCCTCTAAGGATGTGAATGTTTGTGTGAACCCCACCAGCCTGCTTGCTTTTGTGAATGGCTGTAAGTGCCCAGTGGAGGCCATTGGAGTCCACTGGAACTGCTGATTTTGTGGAATTTTAAAGTCAATCCTTAGACCAATGCAAATATTTCTGGTTTGCATCATCACAAATCCTAAATGTATTTTGTGTTTGCCACCAGCAGCAGCAAATGCCACAAATACATTAAACAAAACAAAGAAACCTGGTTTCTTATGATGATACCTGAGAAACAAGTTACAATATTGCCAGTCTTTGAGATTTCTTGAGTTTACCACAAGTTCTGGGCCATAGTAGAATCTTAACTTTTAGGGCCAAAACAATGTTTTAACAAACAAAAAACCCAGAAACTTTTAAAAGGACTGAACACATTCTTCAAGAAGAGATGTGTGATTTCTAATCTCAACCTATGAATCAGGAGATGTGAACTTACATTCCTAAGACATGAACCTGTCCCACCATCCATGGGTCTCTCACACACATAGAAACATAGAATCATTTAAGTTGGAAAAGTTGGGCTTGAGGATCTTAAAGGTCTGCAAACCTAACACTTCCAAGTACACCCTAAAACCATGACTCTGTCATATTTGTGTCTTTTAGATATCTCCAGGGATGATCATCACTTTCCTGGGCAGCCTCTTCACTGCTTGACAACCCTTTTGGTGAAGAAATTTTTCCTAATGTCCAATATAAACCTCCCCTGGCACAACTTGAGGCTGTTTCCCCTTGCCCTATCACTTGTTACTTGGTTGAACAGACCCACCCCCACCTCACTACAACCTCCTTTCAGGTGGTTGTCAAGAGCAATAAGGTCTCCCTTGAGTCTCCTTTTCTCCAGGCTAAACAACCCCAGTTCCCTCAGCTGCTCCTCATAAGACTTGTTCTCTAGACCCTGCACCAGCTCTGTTGCCCTTCTCTGGACATGCTGCAGAACCTCAATGTCCTCCTTGTAGTGAGGGGCCCAAAACTCATCCCAGTATTTGAGGTGCAGCCAGGCAAAGACGGGGTCTGCTCCCACAGGCTGTGTTCTTAGAGGGGAAATCTCAGCCTCCAGTATGGCAGCTCATGTCTGAGAGGACCTGGAAGAGCTGACACGGAAAGACTGCTCAGTGTCTGCTCTATAAATAGTGCTATTAAATCTGACTTTTAAAAGCACTAAAAAGTCCTGTAAGATGAGACATGCAGCTGGGAAGCACTTATGGCTGGAGTGTGCCTACCAAGGTGAAATGCTGAAGCATCTGCTACTCAGCTGCTCTGAAGCTACTGTAAAGCCCAGAGAAATTGAAAAAAACCCAGCCCTGCAGTGGGACTTCTCCTGTCTGTCTGCTACAAGGGTGGTGGGACAGCACAGAGCGGAGGGCTGGCAGACACCTGCTCCACATCTGGGTGGTATCTTCAGCATTTCAGGTTCTGGCCTCCCAGAAGTTGGGTGTATCTACACTAATCAGCAGCACCTTGGTTTAATATGTACTGAAACAGGTTTTCCATGCTTTACATATAAAATGCTATATCAATAACATATTCACATTCTTGAACCAAGACTATTGGGGCAGGAAAATGCCAACGAAGTGTGACCAAATCCATGTGAAAAGGAAGTGTTTGCTTGAAGGAATTAAAGCAAATTTAAACTATTCAGGTTTACTGATTAGAAACATTATTACATCTCTCTGGTGGTGAAATAGTGAGTGGTAATTTCTGCTTCTTTCTTCACAGGTCCCACATTACCTTGAGGGGATTGAGGGGATTCATGGACTAGAAGGTAACAGACGGGCAATGCAGAGAACTTCAGCTGCAATAAAGGTACCGATGTGCAACTGACTTATTAATATAAATAAATACAGAATCATCAGTAATGGATACACATCATATTTCAACCAGAGGCAGTGCTGCCTGTTTGGTGTTGGCAGTTTGCTTTCTAGCTTCTTTACACCTTGCTTTTCTCAGATTGTGTTTTGAGTATTTACAGCTGCAGGACCAGGTCCTCAGCCTCTTTTCCACTGCATGGGGTGGAAAAAAGATATTAGAGAGAGAGAGCCTTGTTAATCCTCATACCTTCCCCTTTAAAACAGGAAACTGGGAGTTCCTTCTAAGGGAAGATGCTAATAGACTGGGAATGACTGTTAATATGCCACTTTCTGAGGGTGAACAGTGTTTTCATATTCACCTGGAATTCTCCCTTATCTCAGTCTTTTGCACTGGGAGCATACACGGGTTTGGCTGTTTATCTTCTGCGAGCTGAACTTCAGAGCTTTTTGTTCCTGCTGCAGAGGGCTCAGGTGTGGTGAGCATGGGGGCTGTGGGTGCTAAAGCCATCCTGTCCCCAACAGCTGAGCTTTGCAGGACCACCAGCCAGAGGTGCTGAGCCTGTGGGTTTAGGTGTCTGTGTGGGCATGCAGAGCTGGAACGGGAAGATCTGCATTCTTGGGGAGCACTCAGGGCTGCCTCCAACCTCTTTGTGAACCCATGCTGGGGGACACAGTGCCTTATAATGTCCTACTGTGACTCTGTGTAGGGGCACCTGTGGGGACAAGGCCTCCCAAGGTGACTGAAGCAGAGCTGTCCCACAGCCAGCATGGTGAGGAGCATTGCTTCTGATATCCCTCTGCTCTCCCAGGGCAGCAGGCACATCTTGGGAAGCACAGACACAGCCAGAGGTGGCTTTGGTTGCCACTGCCTGGTGTTGTCACCCCCTGCCCCATCTTTGGTGCAGCTCAGCAGCACAGAGGGAAGAGCCTGGGCTGGTGCCAGCCCCGTTGCCAGCTCCCACCTGGGAGGTGGCTGTTTCTGTGCTTGCAGGGCCTTGTAAACAGAGGGGGCAAAGCTGTTTGTTCCCCTTCTGCTTCCTGAGGCCCATTTTTCCATCAGTCAGCTCCTCCCGACCCCCTCTTTCCCTGCTCTCTGGCAACGGTGTGGCTTTACAATGGCAAAAAATAAAAGCAGTCCCCAGATAACTATTTGGTATAAGCAAACCATGCGACTTTAATGGAATTACCTCCGCCCTGCTAGTAAATTATTTATAGGAGGCAGTAAATAAAATATGCTTCTGTGTTCTAAAAAAAAAAAAAAAAGAGTTGTCAGCCGACAAACGCCCACTGGGGGGGAGTTAACCCAGAGTTTGCCCCACCACAGAGATCCTGACCAGCAATGGGACCTGGCATGGCAGAGCATCCAAGTCCAGAAGAGCTGTGTGGAGAGGGGTTCAGAAAAGCTGTACTCTTGGGCAAGGGCCCCAGGGGTGCCTGCTGGCCTCTTGCTGGCTGGCTGCTGGCTGTGTGCATCTGTCTGTCTGTCCGTCCGTCTAGTGGGGCATTTCCGAGGTTGCCTCCCAGTAGCCTTGACCGTGAAACCCGAGCCCGCATCGCTTGACCTGAATTTCCGAGGCACCCGCTGCAGCCCCGCAGTGTCACCGAGCCCCGATTGAAACCCGACCTCTGTCACTAATGGCATTAACGGGAGCTGCGGGGCCAGGGCAGGCGGCAGCCTGGGGGTCCCCGTGGGGGTTGTGGGGTGTCTGCCAGGGAGGATGAAGGGTACCGAGGGATGGATGGATGGATGGATGGATGGATGGATGGATGGATGGAAGGGTGACCGAGGAGGAACAGGCACGCCCGGAGAGGGGTGCAGGGCCAGCTGCTGGGCCCCTCCCTGGGGCTGTGTCCCCCGCATTGCGAGCACAGGGAGCGCTCAGCGGCACAGCCCCCTCCCAGCTCCAGGGAACGTGCTGCCCGATGGTCCCGGCGTTCGACCTGGTCCAGTCCAGCCCAGCCTGGGTTGGGTTGGGGTGGGGGCTGCAGCCGGTCCCCTGCTGGCGTGGGGGAGTTCGGGCCGGGGAAGGCGGCAGCAGAGATTTACGATGCAGGAGGACAGAGCGTGAAAGCAGTATATCATCATCAGGTTGGGCTGAAAGAAAGAAAACATATCTTCAACAAAAAGCGGGGCTTCGCAATTCAGCTGCGTTGTTAGGACAACGCAAACTATCCTTGAAATGATTAGTTCCACTTCAAAGGCATTTACATTCAACAGGGGCAGACGCAGCCTCTTTTTATGTCGCCAGAGGAGGAGGAAAAAAAAATAATAATAAAAAAAAAAAGGCAAGGAGGAGGTGCAGAGGTTTTGTGCTAAGGAGAGTCATATGTTTGCTGCTTCTATTTATTTTTCCTCATTCAGGGGACGCTTGTGTAAGATAAACAGAGCACTCACAACTGCAGGGCTCTGGGGCTGCTGGCCAGCGAAGTGGGCAAAGGGTGCCCAGGCAGGCAGCTCTGGGGGCTGGCTTGGACTCCCCCGCCCCTTCCAAATGGGAAGCAAAAAGACAACAGTAAAAAAAAAAAAAAAAAAAGAGAGAGAGAGAGAATAAAGAGAGAAAAAAAAAATCCCTGACCTCAAGAGCTGTCTTTCCTGAGACATCTGTTATTAAGTTGAGGAAGCGTGACATACCTTTGGTTAGATCACAAAGACTCAGGGTATCCTGACAGAGTTTGGGAAAGATTTGAAGACTGAGGTGTCCCCACGCTGCTCGGGAATCAGCCTTCATCTGATGGCCTGGGCTGGGAACAAGCTTTTGCGTTTGAAATCATGCACCTAAAGCTTTTCCCAAAGACTTCTGCATGGGGAAAAAGTCTTTTTGGTCTGTTATCCTGAGCTGCACAGGACTAAATGTGAAGCAGAAAAAAGATGCTGGGATTAGCCTAGAGACAACATTTACCACGTCCCTATCGTTTTCCCAAAGCCCAGCCTATCTCCTCTTCCCCTCGTCAGTCCTTACATCCAAATGAACCTAGTCTTCTGTTTCAAAGCACATCACTTATCTCAGCTCCCAAATTACCTAATGGTACTGTTCCCATCATGCTTGGTCTTGTAAGCCAAAAAGCAAGCATAAAAAAAGGAAAATGCAAACTATGGAGCCTATGTGAGGAGTTATCTGTGCTGATGGAGGAATTCCACGTCACCTGAAATACGTTGCACCCAGCACGTGTTGCGTGTATGTATGAGTGGGGCTCTTTGCTTTCTCCCTCTGTTCCTGTTGCCAGTTTCTGCCTGACATTTCACAGCTCATCCTTGGGCAGGACCTCGTAATTCTGTAGGAGAAGAAAATGGAAATTATAAAAGATCCTGGGCAAGAGTTTTCTAAAATATTTTGTCTCCCACAGCTATCTCAAAGCATATGAACTGAATTATTCTCAATACTGGTGCTGATCAAAAATCTTTCTTTCAAGTCGCTTTTGTGGGAAGGTTAACACTTTGCACATTTGAAACCTAACAACTATATCTGTTTTGGGTTTTTTTAAAATATTTTTAAAGGTGTTGTGAACATTTTAATGCCTGCACCCACAAACTCTCTGCTTTAGCCCTGTTGGAAAGCCAGAGATGATGATGGCCTCAGCTTTATGAAATAAATAGCAGTGTGCAAGTTAGTGTTGGAAATGAAATCCTTATTCCAGCTAAGCTGTAGCTGAAGTCAAGGTTTAACTGTTCTGTGATACTTGTTTTAGGTTATGAACGTGCACGTGAAACATTTTCATTCTTAGATGAACCTAAGAAGTTCCCTTCCCTTTTTTTTTCCCTTTCCTCTTTCTTTCTATTTTTTTTCATCAACCTTTTTCTCACTGGCACAAGAAGACTTGGACTAGGGCAGCTGAGGAAGTCATCTCTCACTTTCAGTTACTTTCATCCAGTTTTTGGTCATCTCAAATATTCTGTTTGCTGTGGAGAGCTGTGACCCAAGGAGGACCCATCTGGTGCAGGGTCTTGTTTGGATGATGTGGGTTGAGAAATTGTGTGCCACAGGAACCAGTATAGACAGATTAGAAATGGCTTTTTTTTGTGAAATCAGCTCTCATGCTGCTGTTGGCAACCAAGAGAAATGTGGCCAAAAGTGTGGCAAAGGCGTTAGAAGTGGTGACATTTTTTTTTTTTATTTTAGAAGGAGAATGCCAGAGCGTTGGTGCTCTGGGAAAAGAAAGAAATTAAACTAGAAAAATCCTGAAAAAAAGAAAAAGCTCATTTTGAAAATCAATAAAAAAGAGATTGGAGAGCTTGGAATCAGAGGGGCAGATGGGAGAAGAGGGAAGTGGGGCTGCTGTGCTGTGTGAGGGGCACCGGAGCTCAAAGATGAAGCTGAGAGCGCTGCCAGCCTGAGACATGTTAGCCAGTGGTGTTATTTTTCATTCCTAAAGATAAAGAAATGTTTTCAGTCAGAAAAGTGCATTTTTATTGAATTCCCGGCAAGTTCATACTTCAAAAATGTGTTTTCCATTTCTGACTTTCTTGTTTTATGAAACACTAGAAACACGAGAGCTTTTCAAATATCCTCAAGAATGATGAGAGGTTTACATTTGTTCTGTCATTTACTCCGTCATTTATAGAGGCATTATCAGGAAACTAAAGCTGATGTGTGTTTTAGCTCTACAGCATCTTCTGATGTGGACCTTTCCTTTCTTCTGAGGTTTATTGTTATTTTGCCACCCTCCTCCTAAAATACTGGCAAGGCTGCTGGGGCTGCTTGGCTGCAAGTTGGAGGGGAACATCTCATCTCAGGACTCCCCAGTTTGGTGGGGTGCTTGTAAAGGAGAACCACTCCAGATGGAGAGGGAATCTGAGGCTGCTTTGGGAGGCTGGAAGCTCAGGGCGGGTGATGCTGAATGAGAAGACAGCATCTTGTGTTCCCTCGGCTCAAGAGAAGTAGATTGGGCTTGTTTGCCCTGACTGATCCATAGCTGTCCATAAGCTGGCATTAACTAGGACCAAAAAACTCTTGGTTTTGCAGGTGGGCACTGGTGGCTGTGGCACGATCCAAAGTGCATTTTTGGGAACAGGAACAAGGAATACAGCTGGTGGTGAGAAATGCCCCTAATTACTCTGGGTCTCTTTGCAGATCTGCTGATCACAGCCTCACTGGTAGTGATGCCAAACTTAAGTGAGTGGGAAAATCCTTTCTGATTTGGGGGGTCAACCCAAAGGCCTGATGCTGTGCCCTGGTGTCCTTGCACGGGGCAAGCAAAGAGCGAGAGAAGCAGTGCGGGGCTCAGAGGGGGAGTGGGCCAGGTGAGGAACGCCCTTCCCCATGTGGTCTCTTCCCCCCTTGTTATCCCCTTGTCTTTCTCTTTCTCTGATTTTTGTGTGTGTTCATGTCTCCCTCCCCTCCTTCTTGTCTGCGCAGCTCCTCTCCCATTCTTGTCTCGCTCCACCCTCCGTCTCTCTTGTCTGGCTGCCCCACACCCCTTTTGTCCTGCTCGGCTGCTCAGCATCGCTTTTGTGTGCTAATAGCAGCCGACTGCCACCGACTCAAAAGGATCCCAGTGCCACTGCCATCACTGCCTGGCTTTTAATTCAACTGCTGAGGACCAAGGAGGCTTCTCTGTCCCAGCCTCCTTGCTGTGCAACGTGGATGATACCCACTCCTGGGATGTGTCTGTGGATCCCCTCTTGCGGGGTACAGCTTGGCCATGATTGCCATGGCCTGGAGGGGACAGTCACAGCAACCAGTGCACTGCACTCCCTGGTTAACATGGAGAGCCCATGGAGAGGGTGATGGCAAGACAAATTGGAACTTCAGTAAGGTCTTCCAGGATGCTTTGAGCCACACTGTGGCTTCCCGGAGGTGCTGGCATCCATGTGGCAGCAGCCAGGGGAAAGGACTTGCATCTTCATGGGGATGTAGGTGTCCCTAGCTCCTACAATCCTCCAGCCTTTGCAGCTTCATCCCTGTCTGAAGTGTTCCTTATTTTGTGTTATGTTCAACCTACGCCATTCAGGGAAAGAGTTTCCTGTAGGAGCTCTTCCTCGGAGTATGTGGAATATGCTGTTTATTGTATGGCAGGAGCTGGTGACCCACAGCAAGCTCCAGGAATTGGCCTTTCCTGCCTCCAAGTGTGTCCCCATGAGGTGTGCAAGGGTCTTGTCCTTGGGATCCCTGGGGCAGGAGCACTACCCTCTGTTTGGGCATCGGGTGCTGTCAGGGCAGCAGATGACAGTGTGTATCCCACCCCACACTTTGCCCTTTGCTGTCCCGGCAGCGGCTTTGCTGGGTGCTTCTCCCCAAATCCCTCAAACTGCAAATCTCACAGGAGGCATCCTCGCTCCTTTTCCCTGTGGTGACAGCATGCCACATGCTTTGTTGCTCCTCTCCATGCCACATGCTTTGTTGCTCCTCTCCCTCCTGGGAAGCTGCTGATTGCTCTCGGGAGCCGCCACGCTCAGCTGAGCGCACCCCGCAGCTATCCTGGTGCGCGGGTGGCTTCCCCCTCATGGAGCAGGGATGGGAAGCAGGGCTCCGGTTTGCACAGCAGCAGTTTCATGCCTAGATAATGTTCATTGCAACTCAGCATCACATTTGGTTTTGGTTTTTTTCTTCCTAAGAGCCATGTTCCCTGCCCTGGTTTTGTCCTGGGGAGCTCCAGGCAGCAGCCGTGTGTCTGTACCGATGTTGGCAGACACCTGCCTCCAAGACCTGGGACTGCTGGGATGCTGTGGGGATGCTGTGTGTCAGCCAGGCCATACTGAGACCTTTAGTACTGCTGGCTGCGAGGAAAACAGCAAGGGGTGATGTAACCTGCCCCCAGTAAATACGGAAGAGTTGCAGAAAATGATAAGGAGGTTGAAAAAAAGCAGCCAGTTATGGGAATAATTATTTCTAAAGAAATAAACCAGAGTCTCTTCTAAAAGGAAAATGTAGAAATTCAAGTCGGGTTTTTTTGTGGCCACATATTTCCTCTGAAACTGTGTAGTCTCATCTGCAAATAGCCCATGTACTGTGACTACACTTATATTTAAATGGGGCAAGAATAAAAGTGAGTGAAAGCATTTTGTCTAATTACTCAACCTTTCCAAGACTTGTTTGAAATATTGTTCCTTGACACTGTTTCCTTTCCTCTGAAGAGGACAAGTGGAGGAAAACCAAAATAAAATAGCAGAGTAGGGGGAATAAATGCTAATGAGATGTTAAATGAAGTATTTATATTACATGCTGACTGGTGTCATTTGTATACCTGGAGTAAAAATACCTGGAGTAAAAATGAAAGTAAATATATATGTATAAAAATGTATGCATACATATATAGACTGAGATACAGATTACTTGAGAGCCTGTGGATGTTTGGATGTGCTGTTACATGTAGAGGTAGGTGGAGAAAGAGAGACAGAAATCTACCTGTGTGCTGCTGTAGCTTTGATTTGGTCGGCTGGAGTGAGCAAGTCCCTCAGTCCCTGATACACCCCACAGGTTGCTCTTTATTTAAAAAAATGACACAGGCTCCCTTAAAATCCACTAAAGGCTGAGATAAAACAAGGCAGATGCTAATGAACACCAAGAGGTTTGCAGCCCCCCGAGGAGGAGCTGTGTGCAGGTTTCCACGGCACGCTGACCTTTTGTGTGAGTGCTTCACCCTGCCACAAAGTCAGGCTGCGTGACCTTCTGGAGCGTGCAGGAGTTGCAATGTCCTGGAGAGAAATCCTGTCCCTGCCAAATCTGCCTCAGCATCCCGATGCCGACCAGAGATGGCATCAGTAGCACTCACTTTTCTGGAGATCACACACCATCACTGCTGTCAGATAAGAATATAAAAGCCTGTTTTTATTAATCTACTACAGCCTTCTACGTATTAAAAAAATAGTTGTGCCATTAATAATGAATTTATCACATTTCTCTGTCAGTTCCAATTTGTGTTACTTGCCAGCTGGCAGCAGGCTTTGTCAGCCAGCATGAGGTGGGCTGGCAGAGCTTTTACCTGGCATCTCTGCCCTGCACACAGCCCCCTGGAAGCCTGGGTGCCGCTGGCCAGGAGCTCCATCCTTACCGCCTTCCAGAAAAGCACCCAGATCCTTGGAGCCATAAGGTAGGGGAGGCTGGATTAGCTGGAAAATGTGGTCTGAAAAGTGTTTTCTATGCCTTGGGTTACTAATAAGAATCAGAATGGCAAATACACGGGTTTTTAAATGAAAAGACCTGGTAAAGCGTTTTTCACTCTGAGCAGTTAAGTAGTTGAGCACAGATGTCACTGGGTAACTGGTAAGAGTTACCTAAACATTCCCAAATAAATCTGCTTTTCCTTCACTGGGACCAGATTGGAATTTGCAGTGATGGAGCACAGGGAACTGCTTCAGATATGGCCATCAGCATCTCCTGGCAGCAGCTGTTTCAGTGGTGAGAACAGTGGGCTCCAGCCTACGACTGAAATCTCCCATCACATCGCCCTTCTTGGAGTAGGGCCGATGGAACCGACGTGCTGCGGGACGCTGCCCAGACGGGGTCCTGTGAAGCCTGGGGCAGGTCTGTGGCTGCTGCTTGTCTCTCTCTGTTTCAGTATTTGCTGTAGGAAAAGGCACATGCCTCTGACTTTGCCATCTCCTCCAGTTTATTTAAAAAAATAAGTCTGTTAACCCTGGAGGTCTTTAGGCCATCGGTTGTCTCTTGCCATGGGATATTTTATTCTGGTTTCAGAAGGAGATGAGGCTCTTACTTCTGAGCTGCTTGTCTCTCCCTGTCCCCCTGCTTTGCTAACTCTGAACCTATAAATTTGAGACACTGGGCTTCATTAGCTGTGCTGATCCCAGGACTAACTGGTACTGCCCTTGAAATCACAGGTCACTTTGTGTAACATTGTGTGAATAGCTTGGAAAGCTTGAAACAAAGAAAAAAAGAAATTAAGAAGAAAAAAATTGGACCATGGTCTGATTTTATCTGGATCATTTGAACCCATGGGAATGCAACACAAAGGAGGTATAATAAAGGGGTACTGCATGAGGCAGCGTGTTCCCCAGTACCTGCCACGATACAATCTGGGAAGGTGCATTGAGCTGTGGAGTGGGCAGGATTCACGGTGGCCGGTGTGGATGCGCTCAACTGGTGGCATTCTGGCCAGACTGTGGGCACCTTCCAGGGTGCATCTTTGAGTGCTCTCCAGCATTAGTCACTTGGCACAGCAAGGGTATGGCAGCATACAAGGAACCATTAAGCAGACATTATAGAATCCAGTGCAGTACAAGATAGGGAAAACACTTGAAAGTGACAGTGTAAATATATACTGCAAGTGTTTAGCATGATGTAGCAGACAAGGGTTTTGAAGGAAACTTCTGTTATTGGGAGTGTTTGGCTTTTTTTCTCAACTGTCATTGCTTGTTTTCTTTTTGAAAGTCCTTAATCAAAACATTTGCTTATCCAGAGAATAGGCTCATGAATGTCTGGATGGGAAGGGAGGCAGCAGATGATGCTGGCAGGGTCCTGTGCCCCTCGGTGTGGGCAGCTCCTAGGGTGTCAGTGAGTGCTGCTGTAGCAGGTGTCACCCCAGCCATCCCTATGCCCTGATAGGGAGCCCCACAGTGAACCCTGATGAGTTATGGCCTCATCTGAGCAGTTTCAGCCCTTCACTGCTTTTTGTGGCTCTGCTCAGTGGAGAGGCTGTGGCTAATGCCTGGCAAGGGAGGACACGGAGGTGGCCTGTGGGCTCCAGGTGAAGCCATAGGTGCGGGAGAGCCTCCCCAGGTCTGGCAGCACCCAGCACACTAGTGACATGCTGCTGCTGTCCCCTACCCTGGCAGGGCAGGGATGTGGGCCCTCCCCTGCTCAGCGTTGTCATTACTGCATCTTTCAAAGCACCGAGTTGTTTTGGTAATGGTGTTCTGTATGGGAGGTTTCTTTCACTGCCTTAGCTGCAAGTTCTTTGAGCTTTGCTGTTATTGCCTGTGCCATGTGCTTCTAAATTGCTGCTCTTGCCACAGTGTTTATAGCCTTTGCTTGCACACCACACTGTTATAAAATATTTTCTTGCTTAATATCCCAAAGTCTACCTGATGGCAAGAGTGTGTGCCCAGGCATCATCTGTGCTGCCAAGCATCCATCCCATGAATTTTTCTTTCAGCAAGCATGACAGGCAGAAGCAAAATTTCCCCTTGTTTTTAGAGAAAAAACTACTGAAAAAGTAATAGGAGACCAAGGAGGTGTAATTAGAAAGTGTTTTTCATGTACATGTGCCTGTGTGTTGAACCATGGGTGCCAGCCAAATTGCTCTCAGAAAATTCAGCACAAGACAGGGCAATTTAGAGTTACTTGAAATTGGCATCATCAAAGGGCTGTAGAACTGAATATAAGCATTTGGTAGGAAAATATTATTCCGAGTTGTTGACCTGAGACCATGATGGAAATGCCGTAGAGGTATCTTCAGGCTGTACCACGCACCACGTACTCACAATGTCTTTGTCTAACCCTCATTGATGACACGGGATTTACAGCCACACTAAGAGGGGATCCTGGCAGCAATGCTGCTGCACCTCTGGGCTAAAAGGATAAAAAGAAGAAAAAGTTGGAGAATGATTTTTATTAGATCAGCTGAGTAAGACCTGGGTGCTTTTAGCAAGCCATTGGTGACCAACCTATTTCAAAGATCAAGACAATAACAAAAGATTCTTCTTAAATGATGGTTCTGAAGTTAACTTTGTAGGAAAAAAAGTGTATAAAATACATGTATGTCTGTATACACATATCCATTCACAAAAAGCCCAAACCCTATCTATAATTTGCTGGAGAAATATAAATGTGATGGCTGTTTTTAAGTGAATTAAATATTAGCATTCTAGGCTTTTTCCGTCTGTGTCTTGCAAAAGATTATACAGGAACCTTCTCTGGCTGCGATGTGAGTGACGCTAAGGAATGTGTGTGTTTGGTTTAATAAATGAATGACAGTTTATTTTTTAAAATTTTTGCTTTTCAAAAGCATGTAGTGAGTCACTTAGAAATTCTTAGTAATCTGTCAGAGTTAGCTATTAATATATGATTGCTATTTTGTAGGAAATTATAGTTGAATATTATGGGTTTTTTTCCCCAAGAATGACTCCTGGGCACCCATGGAAGTTTAATGAGAATGTATGGGACTAAATAGGGGCAGAATTTGACCCCTGAGCACCAATTTTCTGAAAGAAAAGGCAAAGCAGCTTCTGAGAAGCAATGCAAGATGCTGCTTTAAAATTTGGTTATTGTCCTAGTGATTGACTGCACTAACTGTATCCTGCCAGTAATGGCTGGCTTTTAAAATATATATTTGTGATTAGTTTAATTCATGGAGCCTTTTTCCTCTGAATTGATTTGATGAAATGAAATAGGCAAATAATAAATTTTTCACTGGAATGAATCTACTTAATCAATTTAGACAATCAGTTTGTTCTTTGCTTAATAACATTTGCAAAAAGAAAACAAAGTCTTTCATTAACAAGGATGGCCAGACATTCATAATGAGAGGTGGCATCTAATATCAGGTTATGTCTTCTGCATGAGCAGAAAATGGGATTAAACATCTGGTGCAAATACCTGGCTCTGAAATGCCTCTCATGCTACTCAATGTGGGATTCAACATTTGGTTTTTTGCCTTGGCACAAGTCCCCTTTACATCGCTGGACATTTTAGCAGGGCAGGAGTTAATGACAGGTACATGGGTCCAGATCTGAACCTGCCCAAAAAGCCATGGAGGTTTCCAGTCTGCTTTTGATGGGAGCTTAGGAAATAATGCAGAGACCAAACGTGGAGTCAAGACCCTTTATTCAATAAAGTTCTCTCATTTGCTTTCTAGAGAAGGAATTTAATGCAGAGTGTTATTAAATAACTGCTGCTTACAATGGGCTGCAAAGTAACAGCTCGCCTGAGAAACCTGGGAGTTCAAAGTGTCTCTGTACAGGAAAAACAAACACTGCTAGCCAGAGAGTGATTACACTTGTACCGCAGTGCGGAGGACTGTTTGGTCTAGTAATTTTAAAGACATTATCTCCTAATGTTTTATTTTTGCTCTGTTCTGGATTTTATGTTGATTTTAATTATACCTCTTAGGAATAATATCTGGTAAACTAATTTTGGTGAATGGCAATGAAAAAGCATTATCCACCTACGGTAATTACACATATTTCTTAGTCCCTAGATAAAATAGTTTTACTTAAACCCCACTACAGAATTTATAAACTCCTTTTTACAGAGTCTGCCAGTGGAGTTTCAGATAATAGAAATCTAAAATACTAATCTCAGCATCCCAGATGGCCGCCTCCAGGAGCAGCATAAACTGTTTCCCCCAACAAATTTCCTTTTGTTGTAGCCTTCTCAGAAAAACACAGCAAGCCAAAGCAGAGACATTCAGTATTTTCCCTCATGGTTCCCATTAATTTAATAACTATGGGGTTAATCCTCTGCCTTTGAAATCAGAGGTTGGTTGTTGCGTAGTTTTGCTGCTGAGTTTTGCCCATCCGATCGCTCTCCCAGGGTGCAGTGTAAATGCCCAGCTGCCCAGGGTTGAGCATTTTGTGGTGCTGCTCAATATATGGGAGAATTTTAATCATCCCTTCTTACTTGTAGCAGAATAATACACTGATCCTTTGGCCCCTCTTTATTAAGCCAAATGTCCTATTTAATAAACTACTATTTCTATTAGCTTATTGTGAAAGATGTTAACACAACAGCATCTTTTTCCTAATGTCACAAGTGTTTGGAAACAGAAGCTCACAATGAGGAGTTGTTTTCACCTGTGGGTGATGTCTAATGACTGATAACCTCTTCCTGGGACACCCTCTCTGTCTCTCTATTGTTGCCTTCTCCTTCAAGGCTCTCCTCAAAGTGTGTCTTTCTCCCAGCACTTCAGAGGTAGATGCATATGGAAGTACTAGGCTCAAATAAGTAGTAAAATGGGAGTAAGCCCTGGTGCTTACAGAATGGAACAACCTTTCCTGCTCCTGGGTGACTGCTGGGCCTCCTGCCTTCCCCTGTGCCTCTCTCAGCTCTTGCTTGCTCTCCAAAGCATTATGTGGGTCTCTGGGGTGAGAGGTAAGGAGTCTGGGACAAGAGCCCAGCTGTGTGATGTTTTCTGCAGAAGGGTTGCTTGCTGCCAGGATTTCTTTTAGTCTGATTTTTTTTTTTTACTTCCCCCCTGAAATCCTTAAGGTAAGCTGAGTCAGGAAGCCTGAGTTAAGACTGAATGTTAAGAGTCTGGCAGGCCTGTTTAGGGATGCTATGGAAATTAGGTAAAAGATGCATAGCAAAAATTATGGGGAACCAAAGGCAGCAGCACATAGAGGGAAAGAGAAATGAGGGATCTTCTCCTAGCATGGATATCCTGACCCACGTGGCTGTTCCAAGCCGAGATTGGGGGAAATCCTGATGGCTATTTAGCTGGGTGCACGTGTCAGCAGCCTCTGCTGCTGGTTAAGGTACAGCTATATGTTGTCCATCCTGGTATCTTGTAGGTGATTATCTCTACTGATGTTTTTTTCCCTTAGCGTTGATTAATAATAAAGACAAAATTCTATTAGTGTCTTTAAATTGTTCCATGCAAATTCATTTTACAGCCAGATTTTACCCCCCTTCTTGAAAATTGTGGTAGATACCTGCAAGCCAGTCTTCTATGTGGGTATGAGCTGTTCAGATCTGCTGTTTTATTTGGCATTTCTGCTGTATTTCGGGAAAAAGTGAAAAGCGGGGACACAATACATCAGAACCAGCTTCCTTATTTAACACTGGATAGGCATCATTTATGTTTTAGGCTAAACTTGGACTATTATACGGTGGCAACGCTTGCCCTTTCGCAAGACTGGGCTTTTGTAGTCTGTGAGATCAAGCATTGAAAAAGCACAGCTCCTAATTCTCGCCTGTGAAAAGTCCCCGTCAGCTCACATTGTACCTTCTCCAGCAGAGATAATGCTGTGAAATGATCCAACTTGAACTTTTTCCCCTGTCTTTAAGCTTTAAGCTTGTGTTTAAGGAAGCTCATCTTCACCCTAAAAGTGACAGTGCCGGCAATGGAAATTCCCATTCTTTGCTCCTTCTGATGGTGTTGGGGCTGGGCACGTAGGGGTGTTTGGGGGAAGGTTTTACTCTGCCTGTTTCTGGGCCATCCAAGGAGCTTCTCTAAAGCCTGATTCTGACCTTGCTGAACCCAGCAAAAGGCTGCTCTTGATTAAAATGGGAAAAAGACAAGGTCTATTGCTTTTACTGAGCATTTTATATAGTGATTTCTACTAGATGAGAAGCTGAAAAGATGTAAGATTTACAAACTGGTCACCAGTGATCTGTGTTACCTGATAGTCTGAAATAAAATACTGGGCTGAGCACAGTGACTCCTTGCATGATGGATGCTTCATCTGGCCAGTCAAGGATTACCAGTAAAGAAAAGTATGGTGGGATTATTTTTTTTTCCCCTGTCTATTCAGTTAGTCTTTTCTTGAGGTATTTCTGCAGTCTTTGGGTATTATTATTTTTGTTATAATGGTTTAACTATCAGATGTAAAAATATTTCTGCGATAAAGAAAGAATAAGACATCTCTAATTGCTACCAACAGATCTCTTGTAAATAAGTCAAATGCCTTTTTCAAAAAATAAAACAACCCCCCAAAAAAACCAAGCAAACCAACCAAACAAAAAAAACACCAAAAAAACCCCACTTGAATAATTAATTTTACAATGTTTGGTATTTAGAAATAAAGGTAAAAAGTAATTTTTCAACAGAATCTAACAAAGTGTGTTCCACTACTGAATTGTGTTGTTAGAAGAGCAGAATGCAGCAAATCTACAGCCTATGCAAATCAAACCAGTTAAAAAGCATAAGACAAGAAATATTTCATTCCAGTCACTGACTGTGAAAGAAATAAATAGGGAGTTTCAAGTGTGCTCTGTGCTCTAAAGAGATGATAGATGCTTTAATTTTAAAGGTAATCTGTGCTGTTGGGAAGAACAGCTGTTAGATGTACGCTGCTTCATTTTGGTTGGAAAACTAAGTTGCTTGTAACCATCCACTTCGTGTATAGGATATTGAAATTATTATTTAAAGTCAAAACTGAATACAAAGCAGGATTCTCCACGGCCAGAAATTAATTTCATTTTGTTGCTGGTCTCTCATTAAGTATGAGGAGCATGGGTCTGTCCCAGTTCCAGGAACCTGGGACTTGTTCTAGTGCTTGGGCTTGGCTTTAGGGTAAGTTTACTCTGTGAGCAGAAGAAAAGTGCAAATCACAAAGAAAAAAATGCAAATATTCTCCTGCCTGATCTGTGTTAACTGTCTTGCCTAGAAACCCAGCACCTGCCATCCTCCAGGAATGCTTTTCAAAAGATCTGTGTGTTTAAGCAGCAGTTTTGGGTAACATGGGGAAGAGGCTGTTTAAGAGCATTTAAGTGAACACTTCTGCCTTTCTGAGCCATGGTAACAAAGATACTAGAGATGAGATTGAGCCCTTTGTATGTTAAACATGTGTACAGTTAGTTGTTCTTGGTGGCTTTGGGTGAGACAGTTGCTTGTGCAAATAAACACCAGGGCTGCAGACTTGCCATTTTGTGGGAGAAATGTAAATTCTAACATTGATAGTCTGCATCTCTGTACATCGTGGCTGCAACATTAATCATCTGCTATAGTATTTTAATTTATTTTTTCCTGTGAGTTTTTTAGTTTGGTTGGGGGGGGGTTTTTTTGTTGGTTTTTTTGTGGTTCTTTTGTTTGTTTGTTTAAGCACCCAGAAATCAAATATTAACCTGATTATGAATTCAGTGTTACATGTAAGGCGGAGAAGAGCTGCAGGTGGTGACAGGCAACTGGATTGTGTTTGATCTGGCAGTTTTCATCTATGCCACCATTTTATTCCTGCTGTGGGACTGCAGCAAAATGGTGGTTTGCTTGTTCTGTACCTCAGTGATGAATAGGGTGTGTGAAATCCCAGCTCCTGCATGCCAGGGACTGTGCTCACTCCAGAAAAAGAGCTCACTGAGAGATACACTCTTGCTGGCGTGTGATGTACAATAGAATCTCCTACTGAGGAACTCCCACTATTGAAGCAGGGAAACAGCTACACTAATTCTTCTCATGGGATGTGGATTTAGGAATTTCATAATCCAGTGAATTGGGGTTTTTTTCTCCCCTCTCATGTTTTCTTTGGGTAGGGGAGGGAGATAATCTCCTCGGAGCATATGTACAAGGATGTACGTGCTGTCGTGATGTCTCTAAGACAGCCAAGTGCCAGGGATGGTTCCACATCTTCAAAGCAGCTCCCATCCTTCCTCTTGTATACTCCAGGATGAGTTTTACTTGAGGATTTTGCTTGCGAGAGGCTGGGTGCAATGGGGGCCAGCAGGTCAGGCCGGCTCACCGCCCAGAGGGTACTACTGGGGCAGCCTTGGTCCTGGCAGGCTGTGAGAGCAGGGACCCCCTTGAGCTGACTAGGACTTCAGTTTGGGAAATTCATTCCAAGCAGAAACTGCTGCAGCTCCTAAGCTGACCTAGAAGTGTCTCAGCCCTTCCTTGGCCATTCCTGATGTCTCCTGAGAAGGTAGCAGCAAGATTTTGTGTTTCCCTACAGCAAGGAGCTCTGCTCAGTGCTGGTTTCTTTGGCTGATCACAACAATCCCCACCTGCCATGGATCTCCCAGGGCTATCTCTTAATCATCAATCAGGGCTCTCTGAAATGAATTTCAGGACAGAAGTAGGATGCTCAGTTCCCTGTCAGAGTCCTGTCACCAGAAGAGATGATGCTTGGCCAGTGCCTGAATCAGCATTTGACCTCTGGAGACCATGGTAAACATCTGCGTTACTTCTAAGAGAAATGATGTGTGATTTGGTTTCCACACCCTCTCTTGAGCTGTGACCAGCTAAGGCTGAAGGAGCTTATTTCTGTCCTGGGGTGGGACAAGAGCTGTTGCACTAGGCCCTGCCTCAGCCAGCCTCCAACATGGAGTGTGTCTGGGCCCACCGAGTTAATCTATTGAGAATGGACAGCGTGTGAGTAGGGTTGCCTTGGGCAGACACTGGAAAACAACAGTTGGTGCTGGCTTTGTGCCGATGGGAACCAAGAAAGGCAAGAAATGTGGAAGTGGCATCAGTAGAGCTGAAAACAGAGACCAGATGTGTTGGTGGGCTCCTGTTAGACTGTCTCTGTGTTGTGCCTTGTGGAATAGGAAGGTGAGATGTGTTTGTTTTCTTTCCACTTTCATTGAGGAACCTGGACAGCCCTCCTGTTTCTTCTGGCTATGTCCCAACCCTGCTATCAAAGCAGAGTGTTGGTTAGGAGTTCACATTGCTTTGGGCTTGTTGCGGAGGTACACGGGACTGTGGATCCCACAGCATGAAGGCCCTTGCTATTCCTGTGGCCAAAAGCTTAAGCTGGTCCTGGCATTCGCTTTACCTTGCCAGAAGAAAAACCTTTCCCATGAATGGTTGACTGCATGTGGCAAAGTCCCATATAGAGGGAGGACTGGCTAGAGGGTCTTACAACCAGCACTGGACAAAAAGAACCTCCTGGTCGAAATGAAGTGTTTACTGAGGGAATTCTCATTCTTGTTTTGATCTAAGACAGGTAAAACTATATAGGCAAATAGTGCTCAGATCCCACTGTGTCCTAGCCAAGCACTTCTGTCAGAGTCACTGAGGATGTGTTGCGTGTGTACATTTATACCATGAGCTGGATGGTTCTAAGCATGGATTTGCTGTCTTCCAAGCTTCGAAAGCACCTTGCACAGCTCTGGGCTGACTGACATAATAGTAATCTGTTGGGATAGTTTGCTCGCTAGTAACTTAAAAAGGGATTTTTTGTGCTGGGATGAGCTTCAGAAGAGAAGCTATTTCAGCAAGGGATTTTTGTGCTGGGATGAGCTTCAGGAGGGAAGCTATTTCAGCAAGGAATATTTTTTTTTTTTTTTTTGGCCTCGAGTTCTCTGCATGCTTCAGCCTCACAGTTGTGCTTAAAACTGCTGTGTATCGATAAGAGTTTCCTTCCACCCATAATCTCTTCGCTCCTTCTGTTCCCTGCTGTAAACAAGCCATTAAAAATGTGTTTATGACATCACAGTTGGTGACCATGGAAATGACTTTGATGTTAGAAAGACAAATATAGCATCGTGATTTCACGGCATGATCAAGGCACGAGAAGACCCTTGTTCAAATGGTGGGTAATTAACAAAGGTGGTGGAGGGGAAGCTTGGAAAAAATGTGAAGAGCCAATCAACTGAATAAGATACATTATAAAGTTTTCCCTAGTGTAAAAAAAATAAAATAAATTAAAAATACTCTTTCAAATGAAAAATTGCAGTACTCTGGCTGTACTATTTTAAATAAAGGCCTATAGGGTAAACAGAGAACTGGGGAAAAAGCTTTGGAATAAGAATTTTACACATGCAAAAAATCCAGCAGGCGTCTTTCAGACTGGAGTGGTCTGTGCTTAAATCAGGCTTGGAGCATCAGGGCCAAACTTGACTTTGGGCCCAACCTTCCTCCAGTTTACACCAGTGACAAAGTCCTGCAGGTTTTGAGTGGAAATGGATGGAGCTGGAATCTTTGTCTTGTAAAATCCTCATCCCTTGCTGCGTTTTCCTCCTGGTCCTACCTGCCCTTGGCCAGACTCCTCAAAGGAGTCAGGGCAGCCATCTGGCAGTGAAACAAAAGTCTTTGGCTCCTGATTTTGCTGAGACTCCAACTCCTCCTCACTCCATTAGGCCAACGTTCATGGCATGACTGCATCTGTCATTTACACAGACTGCTGAAAATAAGCCCTTGTTTTCAGATACATTTTATTAAATCATTAGCATTACATGCTTCAGAGGCAGGAGGGCCAAGCCTGCTAGGAAAGTATTGTCAGGATCCTTTCTGGGCTCTCTGGAGCAGTTGTTCCAACATATGTAATTATGAATAAAACAGCCTCTGAAAAGACCTCCTTAGATTCAGAGAGAGAGATGAGAACAATAGTGTAGAGATTAAAAAAGATGGTTCTTCTCAGCTAATTGTTTTTAATAAAATGGTAAAAGTGAAGAAAACACTGGGAAACTATAATTAGGATGATAATTCTTTGTTCTGCAGAAATATGTGCCCTGTTACCTCTCCTGTTACAGAGCAACAAAGGGAAGGAAGTGGAAGGGAAAAGTAAGGGTGAATGGGGGTTGACAGATACTGGACTGGAAAGGTCAATAAACATGTCTTGAAGATAAAGCTGATAAAAAAAAAAAAAAAAAAGCTCTGCAGCAAGACTGCCCAGCCTGCTAAGGGGTTACCCAAGTGTTGGGCCTGGGGGTGTCCCTGGCTGCCCCATGCCCTACATCCTGCCCAGGAGCCCAGCTTACAATGCTGCTTGGGATTTCCAGGTGCTGTTGCTGAAGTTCACAGTTCCTCCTGTGAACAGAAGCCCCCGTGGTTTGGGGGATTTGTATGTTCTTCACGTCCAACTTGTCTTGCAGCTGAAGGCTCAGCCCAGCAGGTAGAGAGGAGGATGCAGCCCCTCCATCGTGTGTCCTGGCGCTGCCACCTCTCTCAGCTCTGCCTGACTATTTGTGCCCTCTCCACCCCCCTGAAACATTCCTCATCCTGTTACCATAGAGCTGCCGTAACTGTTTATAGCACATATGCCCAAATTAGCACCTTTCTCGGTTTTAAGTGATGTGTGGGCAGACTTGGCTAGCTGAAGGCTTGTCCAGTGACACTGTGTCACAGTCCTGGGCTACTGCCAGTCTCTACCTGACTCATAAGGGATTCAGCAAGTTGTTTGTGAGTGGGTTGGGTGTGTGATTCACTCTGCAAGCCATTGGGAAATGGTTTTGCCTATGAGCCATGTGACAAAGTTTTGTCTTTCCTCTAATTGTGGAGGTTTTAGGCAGGCTGGCTCAGGGTGGTTATCTGCATGCCTGTGCTCCTGTGACTGCTGCTCTTCACTTTCTGTGAACTGGCTCGTGAATGAAAACTGACCTGTGTGCAGCTATCAGAAAGGCTTTTTTCAGACCAGTGTTTTGCCCCTTTTACCCCTGTGCACTGCCCTTTGGAGTATGAAACCTGCAGCTTTCAGATAGGAAAGGATGACTTTGCCATTTTAGTGTAAACTGGGAGTATGTGGGTCCTGGTGGTGCTGCAGCCTTTCCCTGGGCTGGTGCCTCATTTCTCTTTCCTCCCTGGGATGGTAGCAGAGACTCGTGATTCAAATAGCCCATGCGTGTGTTTGCGGTCCTCACCTGCTGGATGGAAGCTGGGGCTGTGGTCTCTAATTGGGTTTCCCAAGGGAGGCTTTTGTGTCTCCAATTAACCCTTTGCATAATTACTCATAGAAACAAGCAGGCTGGCCCTGGAATGGGGTAAAAGGTGCTGCTGGCCAGCAGCTGTCCTTAGCTTTAGATCAACAGGTCATGTCTTCCTTTGGGAACAGCCACTGCCAGTGGGGTGGCATGGGAACAGGGACACCTCCACTTCTGCCACAGGGGGGCAAGGGGGGCACAAGGGCAAGGGGTGTCCAGAGGGTTTTATATACAAGTATAGAGAAATTTAGTTGTCCTAAACTAGAGGAGGGCTAAAGGACTTTGTGGTGCCTGGGCAGTACAAAATTTGTAAGGGAGTAAAAGCTGAGTTACCAAAAGGGAAAGGAATGCTTTAGAAATACCTGGGGTTTCTTTTTGTTACACTTATGTCCAATGCCTAATTACCATTTTGGAGAAGGAAAACATCTCTCATCCAACAGCTCCCCCCACTTCATTTCCTCTAGTGAGGCAGGAAGGACCAAATTTTACATCTATGAAATCAATAAGGTAAATCAGAAAATAGTATCTTCCCCAAAAGAAGAAAGAATGAATCCTTTCAGCCTCATACCAAGAAGCAGGAAAGATCATAAAATTGAAATGTTTTAAAATACTCCTGGGTCGCATTTAGCAGCTGGCACAGAGCAGCAGGGAAGTGCAAAGTGTAGTTATTGCTTATTTTAGGTACTTTATTTTGTTTGGTTTGTTTTCTTTCTTCCATACTCTGGATAGAAAATGATGCAAGTTTGCCTTGTGAGAAAGGAAGAAAATTTATATTGACAGGTTGCTGAGGTACACCTGGGAAGCCAAGCTGATCGTGCAGAGCTAAAGTCTCTTCCCTTGCTGGAAGACTTTCTTGACTGAGTTATGTAAGAGTGTGAAAGCCCTTGGTCCTCTGCCAGCAAAATGCTGGTCGTTTCAGATATATTGTTTGAACGCATCCGTTGGAGGACGGGCAGAGACCACCAACGCTCTCGCCCCAAACACTCTTTTTCAAAGGGAAAAGTGTTGGTGGATTCTCACCACGGTGATTATAGGGGATTATTCTAGGATTCTCAGAAGTATCTGAAAACCAATCTTTCTAAGTTATTTCTGAATAGCTATTGAATGGATAATTTCCATACGCATTATCAAAATGATGTGCTAGAGGGGAAATTTAGCTGTATTGTATTTGATCAGTAATTGGTGAAATGTTTTCCTAGGGTTAAAAGTAGTGTCGGCAACAGCTCTGTGTAGGGATTTACAAGGTGTTTAGATACATTTTTATGTATTCAGTTGCTTTATGCTATCCAAATGCTTTGATGGTGTGGAAAAAGCTAACGGGATTTATCTGAGCATTTAAAGGCAAACTGAAAAGAGTTTTACCTTCTGAGACCCAAGTTCAGAGTTGCATTGCTTCTGTTAGCAGTTTGTGATACCACTAACATTTAAAACAGCATACAATGGTGAAGTCTTGATTATTAATGACTTACAGATCTGAAGAACAGAACAAGCTCAAAAGCAAGCGATGCAAATGAATTAGAGCAATTAGTAAAGAAAACATCAATGATAAGAGTGAAAACTTTCCCTAGCTTAGATTGCTTCTTTCAGTCCGTGGCAGTAATGATTAAGATTATGCCATATCTTTGATTTTATCTTGGACCATGTGAAATAAGTACTTGGTAAAATGTCCCTCACTTTTTCAACTGAAACAAAGAGAAGAGATTAAGACATGTGAGAAGAATAACAGGTGTCTTGTCCTTTGATGTCCAGTTTGTTGACGCTCCTAAAAAAAGATTTTACTCACCTT
>JANIJG010005235.1:0-20424 GCA_024611175.1 Megaceryle torquata | reverse complement strand
GGGAATCCTAATTTCCAGGTAAAGGTGAACTGGAGAGCTGCCATTTAACCCTGGTTTTCTATTTCAGTAATGTGACAAGCACATGATGCATATGAGCTTATTGAGGCAGAGGCAGGCAGGAGATAGGCAGCACGTCAGCCTGAGCTTTAAAAATGTCTCTGTGTTGTAGTAAGTAGCTGGGGTCAAAAGCAATTTTCTGGAATTATATCTACCCCATGAGGTGCTGGCAAAGGGACAGAGCTGAGCTGCTTCAGGAGTGAGGAGGGCAATAAATAAAAATTCAATACATCCATCACAGCACAGAGCTACCTATATGTTCCCAGTAGAAGCAAAACACCTTCCCTTTAGCCCCTGCATGGCTGGTGTAAGTATGCTTTTCTTACCTGCCTTTTTGATCCAAAGCTGCTGGCTCATGCTGGTGTCTAAAGGCACAACGTGTCACTGTGGACAGGAGGTCAAGGCAGCTGGGACCATCAGGGAACCCCACACTCCACACATGAGGCATCTCTGTGGCTCTAGAAACATAGAAGGAAAGAGCTGATTCTTAGACCACTGTTAAAATAGTCCAAATTGTCACTACCTGCTGACAAAATATGCCAAACGTCTGACTGTTAAATCTTACACTTTCTAGACATAGATTTAAGTGATGTTTGATTTTAGGGCAGTCTATCTCTCCTGGTGTTCCATGGCCCTCTGTGAGCTCTAGGTGGCTGAGCTTTTCTCAGCTGTTGTCATGCTGCTGCCCTCAGCATAAGAGCCTTGAAGCTGGAGGGGATGTTGATGCACAAAGAGACTAAGTGACTTTCCTGAGTCCAGAAAGTCTGTAGCAGAGGAAGGAACTGAAGTCTGGTTGCCCAGTTCTTGGTCCGGCAAGCTGGGTCTGGGACTGTCCTGCTTTAAGCAATGAGACAATTTAACCCATTTAGGAAAGGAAAAAAAGAAAAAGAACAAATACTTTAATATTCCTTGATATTTTATAGAGCACCTGGAGCCAATGTAAGCAATTTTGTCAGATATTATATATTAAAAAAAGCTTACCTGATTTACTGCCAGGCTAAATGGCTAAATAATATAAAACAAAGCTTTACATTAGCTATATAGTGATTAAAAAAATGTTACAGGCTGGTATCAGTACTTTATTACTGCGTAATTGAGTTGAATTCCCTTAGATTCAAGACACTGTATCAGAAAAGCATTTGTCCTCTTATTTTAAGGTGTATTTAGTGATGACATCTCCTGTAACAAAAATCAGAATTTTCATCTTTAGTGTCTCTCTCTGCTCTGCTTCCTTTCACCCAACGGATGGTGATCCTTATAGACGTCCCCACAACAGGGCTGCGGATTTCTGGCCCCAGCAGAAGAAAAGTTGGAAAGGAGAGGGGGAAAAAAAATGCAATCCATCCATCTTGGATGCCTTGAAACACGTATAGCTGAGGGGAGCTGCCAAGGGGAAGCCATTTCCTTACACTCTCCTTGTCAGAAGAGTAAGCAGCCTGAAAAAGTTGGATGTGCACAGTTAGGAGAAGCTGACCCGGGCAGCCTTGATTTACATAGCACACACTTGGGACCTGCTCATTACTACAACATCCCCCTAATCATCACCTCTGCATGATGGGCACATGGATGTGAATATGCCCTAGGATCCCCAGTGCTTCATTTTCCTAGCAGCACCCAGCCTTTTGCAGTTATTGTGATATGACAGATGCACATATCATTGAAAGCAGGTCTTGCATGGCATTACACAATGTAAATCAATAATGTGAAAATACAGCCGTTAACACAATGTACAGTTTTGCCTATTACTACAATGCCCTGCTTGTTCCAAAGGAAAAGCAATTTTATGCTCCACTGAAGCATGGTTTGCTTAGCCTTCAACTAGTGGCAAATGCCAGATACTGCAAAATGTTACGCAAGCAGTGTCCTGGATTTATTTATACGTATCCATGCAAAGACTAATTTCAATGAGGACTAGGACTGGAGTCTCTCTGAATAAGGGGCTGAACTGCTCTGACCCTGCATTTCCAGCTCTGCTGCCTCTTGGCACCCAGGCCCTGATCCAGCAAAGCTGCACAATCCCATGCAACTCACTGCAGCTGCTTTTGGGTTTAATTTGGATTAAATTTCTTGAAGGTTTTAGGGTTTCCTAGCAACCAGTGACACCTCTCAATCCAGAAGTCAGACCAGGATAGCTGCCTGCTCTATACATGCCTCATGCATACAGGTCCTAGGTGCTTGGCTCACAAGCTGCTCCCATTAGTTTCCTCTTACCTCCACTGATCTCCATCATACTCCTTTCCTTGGATATGAAGCTTAATTGCCTTCCTGCTTGGCAAGAAAGTCAGCATTTCTTGGGCACTTCTTATCTTTCTTGGCTGAGATTTGTGGAAACTGTAGCATGAAGCCACTGGACGCATGATTATCTATACGGGTCTCATCAGCTGCTTCTGCCATTGTCAAGCCTAGCAGAAGTTAATTCCTTTAGGCTGAAGACACAGAAGGAAAAGCTTTAACAACAAAATGAGAGATCTACTCAGGTTACTTGGGTAGTAAGGAAGAGAAGCAAGGCTGCTATGTAAAGGTAATCCCCCCTGACCCTCTCTGAAGGCAGAGGTTGCTCAGTGTTCACTTCTGAGCAAGGAAGCCTTGATCTGTTTGACCTGAAGTAGGAACAAAGATAGCAGAAAAATGCGTTGTTGAGGTGGGAAAGACATAATTTCTGAGTTTACCAGCTCAGCATAAGGGAGTGTGAAAGGGCACTACCACTTATTCTCAGTCTGTGCAGCCATCCTCAGGTATGAAAACTGCCATGTGCTCATCTTGAGCCAGGGATATTGATTTTCCCACCGTGCTCGAGTGCGGCCACGGTGGTCACAGGAGCGAGTGAGCAGGGACAAGGCTGCAGCTTGCAGCTCACCTTTCACGTGTTCTGGAAAAATTTGGTTTTGCTGGAAAAAAGGCAGATTTGTCAGAGACGAGCTGTTTAGCAGAAATGGATTAATTACCCTGAGAGTGTGGACACAAAAATGTGGAAAATAAAAATGGTGGGAATCCTAATGGGCTCGTGTTTTACCAGCTCTCTACGCTCTAGGTCTTCTATGTGGAAGCAGTTGAACAGCCCTGAGAGAAATTTTCTTGTCCATGCTCATTTCTGGGGTAATTTCTGGATCTTGACTAGTCCCTGAGTTGGATGGAAAGTGCATTTCAAAATTTTAAATTATTGCACAGAATAGAAATGCTGGCATTTCTCAGTTCTGTCTTCTCACTAGAAGGTAAAGCTGGGGAAGGATTAAAAGCTCCTGCCAGTTGCACTGTGCTGGCATCCTGACATTACAGGTATGCTTCTTAATGACAGATTAATTAAGAATTGAGGGCTTCACTGGTGACAGAAAGACACTGATGCCAATTTGTTTCAGTAAAACAGTGGCCAAGACTTCACATGCCCACGCTGTGGATGGAGGAGCCAGGACATGGAATAGCCATGCTGTGTACAGAGTGGGGGCAAAAACACAACCCCTTTCTTCCTCCCAGCAGCACAGTGTGGGAATAGCACAAAAAAATAGGGTTTTTTTTTTTCATCTGGGGACCTGCTTGGAGCCTGGTACATTTATGGGCAGCCTGGCCTGACCTGCTTAAAGGGTGTGGGGCAAACACAAGAGGGTTTCGTCCAAGAGAGATGAAGCGTTGGGATTCATCTGTGGGTTCTAAACCTTTTCCTTTTTCTCATATGGGCTAACGTCATTTTGAAATGCAAATGCATCCCTGAAATGGGAAGTAGGAACGTTTTGTCTTTGAAATGTCCACACAAAATATTTCTGGTTTATTAAAATACATCCTCGTTGGGTTTTTTTTCCCCTTCAGAAACATTTGCCATGTTTCATCCAAATTCAAGAGTATTTTTGGTGCCTGACCCTTTCCCTTTGCCATTGCACATTGCTGGGGGAAAAAAATATCCTTTTCATTGTGCCTCCTTGGTCATCCCCTTTCACCATGCCCTCAGTGTGGGTCGGTCAGCAGCCGCTGCCTCTTGCTTTTCTCCTGCCTGCAGCTCTGTTGGCTCCAGCACCCTCTCCAAGGCCTCCGAGTGGACCTTGCCACACCACATCGTGAAGGTGCAGGCCACAGTGATTGCTCCTAGGATCTGGTCCAGGCCATGGTGCAGTACACTGATGCTTCTCAAGAGCCACAGGTTTGCTTCCAGAGGGGAGAGGGAAACCTTCTTCCCTCGAGGCTGAAGCTGCCCCTTCTCACTTGTGGAGAAGAAGGGAACAGATCCCACTGACTTTAATATTTCTATTATACAGCCTGGATTCATTTTGATTTTTCTCTTTTGACTCCTTTGTTGTGTTTATTTCAAGGGTTTTCTGTCACCTCCCTTCTATACTTCAATGTGCCTGAAAAATTTCTGTCGGGAGTGATTGTGTATGACTTGAAGAAAGCACAATTTTTAAGACTTGAATTCACTTTAAAATCCCCACTGCTTTCTTTCTTTTTTTTTTTTCTTTTTCTTTTTCCTCCAAATTAACGCATCTCCACGCTGAAGCTTCCCCATCTGACAATGCTGTGCATGTTATTACTGCCACAAGACCTTTCCACCACTGGGTTTCTCTCTCTTCCATTTCTTGCTATGAATGAAAGATTTGTAGGGAATTGCTGTGTGTCGAATATTTGCATCATAGCCCAGGATGCTTCGAGAACTGAAAGAAACTTGAGATCAATCCAAAATACTCTGGAGAAAATTCCCTAAAGTCATAGACAAATATTTCCAAACATGAATATTTCCACTCTGGCAATTCTCTTTAAATACATTATTGCAACAGACAGCTAGACAGACGGGTAGACACTTACGGACGGCTGACATTAGCATGTAGCTTCTGCTGTCACCCGCAGACGGGCTGCGTGGCTGGAATGATGATGTTTCTGTCCTGACTTTTGGGAGTTTCACATATTAGACAGTACTAAGAGAATTTTTAATTGCGCTCATTTTACTTTTTTTTTTTTTTTTTATCAGAAACGAGACAATGTGCACGAACCCCTGTGGTTACTGTAGTCTCAATCAGCTGCCAAATAATATTATAGAAGTTGTGATTGGATTAATGAAAAGCTTGTAACAAAATTATGGTTGTGAGGAAATTATCCTATTGGGGTCTTTAATTTAAACTGGTGGGACAAAATTAGTCCTAAATTAAAGAAAAAAACTAATTGTCTAGATATTGCTCGGTTGATAAATGCACCAGTAGGATCCCACTCCCAGAGTGCCGCTCTGCTGTTTATAGGGGTTTTGAGGGGAAAATGCACTTGACAGCCTTGTTCTACTCCCTTTTTGCTTTTTCCATGGGCATCCCGGGCTGCTGCAGGCTGTGAACTCCTCCTCAGCTCCACTCCTGATGGCACCAAGCCATGGAGGTCCCAGAGGGAAGGGATGGTTTGAGCCAGCCTAGTGGCACCCAATGCTTCCTTAGGGATCCCAACCCCTCAGCTGGGGTGATCCAGCACCCACATAGGCTTCCAGTGCTGGAATATATAGATAAGGTGAGGACTCATTCATTGTGTCCCACCCAGTGCTTCTCATCAGTGCTTGCAATGGCACACCCTAAGCCGTGTTCTCCATCACCTTCTGAATCTTGCCCCATGCCATGGTTTTGGGAACTGGTCTGTTGCCTGAAAGGTCCTGGCCCCTTCCCTCCATGTTGTCCTATCCCAGCTGCCCCTGCAAAGCGGGACCCCTAGCTCATGGCCACTCATCATTTCAGAGCAGAAAAAGGTATTTGATGCCCTGTGGGCCCCCAGGGTGTGAGAGAGGACAGCTGGGGACAGTGTTTTACAGAAAGAGCTTTTTTAATTCTGCGGGAGTGAAAAAACAGCCACAGATCTGTAAATGCAGAGCCATGGCTGTGCCTCATGCTGGGGAAAGGATCTATTAACTGTTAGACTTGATGATCTTAAGGGTCTTCCCCCCCCCAAATGATTCTATGATATTTTTGGGTAACAGAGTTTTGTCTGTGTTTCATTTAGTACCAAAGCTCAATTTTCCCCATAGCTGGGAAACCTCGTGTTTGCCTTTTAGTAACAACTGAGGTGCTGGAGGCAGTGGAGCCTGTGGGACACCGCACAGGAGAACCTGGGATGGTTTTCATCACATTTAGTCCTGCTGATCTGGACCTGGTAAGAAGCTTTTGTGGGCCACAGCATTAACTTGCTGCATGCAGCTCCCAGCTGCAAGGGTTTTGGGCAGCGAGAAGTGGGATGTGGCAGGTATTTCAGGCACCAATTGCATCTTATTGGAAAAATCCCAAAAAGTAGGGGTGACTCCCATCAGGGCTGACAGGAGAAGCCCCTCTCCAATGCAGAGGACCTGCAAAGCTGGGCCACTTTGAGACAGGACTCCTTGTGCCTGTAAAGGGTGTGAGTAAGCAAATGTCAATCCCCCTGTACTTAGGGGACAGTTTGAGTTTTTCCTCTGTTTTTGAGGCCCCATTAGATCCCAGAGTTTTGCTGATGGGTTAGGCTGAATTACTGGATCTATTATCTAAGGAAAAAAGCTCTGTTTCCTTCAGAACTTTTCCTCTCCTTTAAGAAAATGTTTCTCTTGCTTGCCTGTCTCATTTGCCCTCGAGTGGTAAACCCCAGGCAAATAAATCTGTATTTAAAGCAATAAATTCAGTGCCTTTCCTCTGAGGCTTTATTTTCTCATTTAGTGACCTCTTGTTCCCCATGTCTTTGACACTTCTCCGATGTGCATTAAGCAAATATGCAATCATCCTTTCATTCTCTATCTTTGCTTTCATTATGATTTTTTACACTTCATTACATTTCCCTCTATAATTGCAACTCTTTGTTGTCCCAAAGTTTTATGGCTCTTTCCTCTCTTCTCTCACTTCTTGTGTTTCTTTGTTATTCGCGTTAGCTTTTCTTGACACTGTGTTCCTAGTACATTTTCTAGATGTCAAGCAAACTCTTAGGCCTAAACTCATTTATCTTTGAACACTTTCCATTTCCACTTCAGTGCTCTACCCCAATGAATTCCATCCAGAACTTCCTTTTCTTCTAAAATTGGCTGTGCTGCTTTTATTCAGCGTTCTTCCCTTTTTAGACCTAATTATAAATCCGATTGTTCGGCCCTGAATGCTTCCACGAGCTCCATTCATTTCCGAGCGCGGTTCTGCCATAACTGCCGGGGGAAGTTGCGTGACTGCCCTTTCAAAATCCTAATATGATCTAGATGAGAAAGACCGATGTTATTTCTTACTTAAATTAAACCCTCGCGCAAGATCAGGCTGTTAAGTCCCTCCACTCGGCTCCGCTGTCACCATATCTCCCTGCCTGAGGAAGAGGATGCTCTGTGGTGGCTTCACGGGTTTGTGGGGTCTTTCCCAGCCCCTCGCGGGAGAGCCGCTGGCCATCACCGTGCCTCCCACCAGCATCAAGTGCAGGGGTCTGCTGTAATCTCACAGCTCCAGCAGCAGCAGTTCCAAGTAGCAAATGGCCATTCCCATAACCAGTGCTTTCCGTAGGAATTTTTACTGCCTGCTTCAATAATTGGATGTTAATTTGTAAGCAGAAAGTGCCACCCTTACTGACTTAATTTTGAGGATCTTTGGGATAAGTGACCAAGGAGAAATAGTTGGGATTTTGCCACAGCTCTCCACCTGGGAACTGCTGAGCTGGTTTGGCTGAATTTCAGCTCTGCCACTGGGCAGGGCCTGGCATCAGGTGTCCAGGTCCATGTGAGGAAAAACCGCCTGTGGTTTGTGAAATTTACCCTGCTCCCAGGCTTTATGTGCAGCCAGCTGCTCAATCTCAAGGCAAGCCATGACCACTGCTCCACAACCAAATGCCTAACTCCAATCCAGAGACTTAGAGTCAGACTTCAGGGGTAGCTAAATAGCATGATGGGTTTCATGCATCTCCAGGTAGGTTTGGCAGTGTTTGCCTTTCGGTAAGTTCAGGTGTTTAGGCTGCTTAGGTAGCTTTGACTGGGTGGAGTGTTCTCAGGAGGGGGACACAGAGGGCTGGGAGCACAGTCTGAAATAGAGAACAAATAGGAGCCTTCCTGTGGAAATGTTGGCAGGATCTGAAAAGCTCTCAAATGGGCAAGACAGCGCTCTTCTTTCTCCTCCAAAATTGCCCTTGGAGGGAGGTGATGACAAATAGAATTGCTCTTGTCCTCTTACTTACTGATTTAACCTGATTTCTTCCTGTTCTTCGAGCATCTGGAAAAAAACTTGAGTAATATGATGACAAAGTTCATCCTTTGCTGAGTCGAAGAGGAGAATGTCAGTGACTTTGCAGACCTGGGGCACTCTGTCATCCTCAGCTAGCGTAGGGGCTGCTCTTCTCTGCTCTCTGGGCATTGCTTTCTCCTGAAAGCCCAAGAAAAAGCAAGCACTGCTTCCTGGCCTGTCTTCTTGTGACCTTTCAGACTGGAGCTCAAGCAGTGTCAGCCAGCCCAGATGATGTATGGTGATGGTCCTGTAGGAACATGAGCAATACCAGTGCACCCTGAAATGTATATAGGTATGGCTGTACGTGGTGCACTAAGCACTGAGCATTGTGGATTTTGAGTCCTGCCTGTGGTGCAGGATCACTGGTCTTTCTGCAGACAGATAAACCATTTGGGCTCTACTTCCCACCTGTAAAGCAGTGCAGATATTGATGGATAAATAGTATGTGTGGTGATATTGATGTATGATGTTTAATCTACTGAAGGCTTTAGGATGCCTCACAAGTTGCTCTGTGTTTAGCCCAGTGATTCGAGGAGGAGTTGCCCATCTCCAGCTTTGCTAATGCAAAACAGAACTCTTATGGGTGGAGAGGGGGCAGACACTATCAAGATGCACAAACACCCACATTGGCACATGTCACTGTGGGTTGGTGGCTTAGGAATAAAGCTCCTTTGGCCTCAGAGAAGCACTGTTCTTCTACCTTCTGGTTCATTGCATTGGGCTTCAGCTCTTTGCAGAGGCAGTGGAAGAGGTGTTCAGTCTCTCCAGGTGCCAAACAAAGTCTTACAAATTACCTGACCTTAAAGCCTGAGCCCTTTTGAAACCCATACATTGATTTTTAAAAAGTTTTGATGTTTTTTTTTAAGAACCTCCTTAAGTGAAGCTGCTTGAAATGGTGGCCTTCACCATGAATGGTATGGTGTGGCAACTGTCCCCATGGGGTGCAGGGACATGGCTGGGGTATTTAACTTGTGTCTGAAATTTTTAACCTACTTTGCAGATCCATTAGTTTTTTGGAAGCTTTAACACGTGTATGTGGTCAGGATATCTTTTCTCCTCTTAAAATACCTGACAGAGGGAGACAGAAAGACCTATTGCAGCAACTTCTCTGTATCAGACCAGTCACAGGAGATGACCTGAAAAAATTAGCTATCGTGTACCATACCACATAAATAAATATATCTTGCAATTTTTCTAAGCATCTAGAGTTGGCTGTATATGCCAGATGGATGTGACTGGATTATTATAGTCTGTCATTTCAGCATGAATTCAGGCACTATTTTAAGTGACTATTATTTAATAGGCTGGAAGAAGCCTTTGGAGCTGTTATTATCTCTCATGTAAATGCATGTTAAAGCAATTTGAACAGGCATATCATCTTCCTGGTGGACTATATGTTGCTCCTGTGAAAAGGCTGAGGGTTTTGTACCATGCTGCACCAGAGTTACCTGCCCTCTGGGATGGCAAATGGGAGGAGTGCGGACCCCCAGGATGGCAAATGAGGGAATATCAGGCTGCTGTGAGGACTGGCCAAGCTCCTGTCCGGGCTGCGGCCATGGGCTTAAGGATGTAAAGCAAACAGCTTTGCTTGGGAGGACCAAGGTAAATAAGTTTAACAAACTTTAAAGATGGTATCAGCAAATCTGCATGGACTGACCATATCAATCGCTTCATTGCAGCACGAAGGGGGTGTGCTACCTGCGGGTGGCAGATATGTTGGGAACCAGGAGCCTGACAGAGTGAAAAGTTTCAAGGTCCAAAGAGCAATCTCTGGAGAAACTGCTGGCTTTGGAGGACCAAGAGCCACGGGGAGGGACCACACAGCTTTGCTGTTCACTAACGGACAGCAACGAGCCACGGAGGGTGAATGGGGAGGAGGGATAAAATCCCATGCAGCACAAAAAGCTGCTTGATGACGATGCTGCTCTAAGAGACAGCCACGGCAGGAGAAGACAGGTATTGAAATTGCCATAGAGGTAGGTTATGTTTGTGCTTGTTTTCCATCCCAGTCCCAGCCTGAGAGCCCCTGCCCCGTGCCCAGCTCTGGCCACAGCCTGTGGGCCGCCCTCAGAAGCAGGCAGCAGTCCCCAGCTGCCTCCTGATATTATTATTTTTTTATTCGCTTCAATAAAAATCTGTGATTCATTAAGTGCTTGTCATGTTTTGATACGTGGATCAGGAACTGATCAATAGCCAGCCAAATTTAATAAAAAGGAGCTCTATTCTTGGGAAATGAGCTTGTTACCATGCCAACTATCGATCTTTCCTGACAGGCTCTGTAAGTCACAAAATGGGGTCCTGATGGGTAGGTCCGTCTCCCTGCCTGCCTGCCAGGAGCGATGCTGATCACAGCCTCTGTATTTAAAAGACTTTGGAGGCAACCCTCTTTTAAAATATTGCCTCTGTGTAATTCTTTGGCAAAGCTTCTAGATTGCCTGGAGCTAGCGGAAATCATCCGAAGGCTTTATTTTTCTTACTGTCTCTAAGGTGGCGGAAATATAAGACAGAGGGAGCAGAGCTTTGGTTCTCTACTGGAGCCTCCTGGGGTGAGGAGGGATGGAGCCCAATGCCAGCCCACGTGCCTGCCTCACGAGTGCACGATGTGCCAGCCATCATCTGGTCCCTGCCTGCCACCAGTGATGCAGCATTTTTCCTTGCGATGTTAATGACTTAACGTGAGCCAGAAGGTGTTAAAGGGCACCAAAGTGATTGCCCTTCAGGTGGATTTCTCCAGCTCACCATCGTAAGCAGGGCAAATCTGCATCCCAAGGAAGAGAGGTGCTCTACAGAGTCCCACAGGTCCCAGAGTCACTCGCTGAGCTTCCCACGCTGATCTTAAGTCCCTGAATTTGAAGCTTTGGCATTGCAGCCATTCTCTGGTGTAGGTGACACTGAAAGATTTGGGAGCAAGAGCTGAATATGGATGAAGAGGAAGGGGTTTGTCAAATGAAAGTAACACATCCTCGGTGTTTTGATTTTCATTATCTGTTTGTAATTATTTGCACTTTATACTCCTTTTATCTCTCAGCAAGAGGGTGGGCAGAGCTGTCTGCTGCCAGGGCAGGCTGTGTGGGGACCTGGGCCATGTCCTTACCCCTGCCAGGGTCTGCAGCACGGCAGCCTGGCACAGAAAGGGAATGCAAAATACACCGTGACTTTTGGCCCCATTGTTTTCCTTCAGGGCCCCTCCCAACTTCTTGTGCACCCCCAGTCTACTCACTGGTTTGAGAACCAGAAAAGGCCTTGACTCTGCGTAAGGACTGCTCAGCAGTAATGAAAACATCCCTGAATGATCAAAACTGTTTCCAGCACAAATCCAAAACATACTAGCTACTATGAAGATAATTAACTCTACCTCAGTCAAAACCAGCACAATGAATTGTACTTGGGGCAGCAAAGCTTTATAGGCTTAGAAAATCCAATTCTGTGCTCAGTACAGTCCCTGAGACTTCCCTAGAACAGTTTATCCAGCCAAAAGTGAGACAAAGGTAGAATCTGATGTGGAAGATCTCACCAAAGTCACCTGGGGAGAAGCGTGATGTAATTCCTTCCTGGCTTTTCCAGCTTGCCTACTGTAAAGCTTAGTATGATTTTACATTGACATTAGCCCTGCTTTGGGGGATGGGGGGTGAACTTGAGACCTCTGGAGGTCCCTTCTAACCAATGTATTTCCATTATTTCATCTCAGAAATACAATGTGAGGTCTAACACCGGAATGAATATGCAACTGGCTTTCTTGGGTGTTCAAACATGGAGGGCAATAAGAGCTGGCATCAAAACCTGAATATTTTTTCAGAACTATTTATGTATGTAAGGTGCCATAACAGTCCTAGTCCCTCAGCATTCCTGCTACTTGGGCATATCTCATCCCAAACTCCCCATTTCAAGTTTACTTCTTTCAAAGGTTTTTCTCTAGTAAAAATCCACAGATATCTCCACAGAGTTCATCAACATGAACCATTGAATGGAAAGGTCCTTTCAATACACGACAAAGGTGAAAATCTTCTGTAAGGTTTAGTAACCCCAACCTCTCTCTGTCCCTGCAGTATTCTACAGTGCGTGGCATGGTGGTGAGTGCTGAGCAGGGACAGGGTGGAACAGCTCTTTCAATTAAGCGTGTGCATGCCAAATTGAGCTTATAATAAAGCCCTTCTTAAAATCCAGTGGAGGTTGGTTTTGAGAATAGACTGATGGATCAGATCCCTGCTGCCTGGGCAGAGCCTGGCAAGGTTTTAACACAATACCGACCGCATATTCTGTTTTCTCTTCCAGTTTACACTGGAGCCTTGAAGACAAATGAGACTAGTCGGGTGCCAGCAGCAGTGTGATGCTGACAAGAGAGGAGGGCCCCTCTGAAAGCCACAGGGGAAGGAGGAAGGCCAGCAGTGCTTTTCACAGGGGCAGAGAGGCAGTTCCTGCTGCCACTTCTGGGCATGCAAGCCCTGCCCCTTTCTGCCAACTCAGCTTTCCCCTCTCCAACAGGAATGCAAGCAATGGGATAACCAACCTGGAAAATACCTCTTGCTTAGGAGAGAAGGCTGCCAAACAGAAAACACGACTCATCAGCGTTAGCTCTGCAGGCAGCAGCCTTCCTGGCCTGCTGGAAGTGAGAGGCTCCGCGTTCAGCACGAACCCAAGCGAGGGGAGGGAGACCAAGCTCTCTCCAGAGCCAGAGAGTTTGTGTCTCCCCGTACTCAAGGAGCCTGCTCTGCAGTATTTAAGATGGATCAGCAGCCTCACATTGCATCGTGATTTGGCTGCAAGTTGAGCCGAGTGTGTATTATCTCGGCAGGCTCATGGTATGCCTCTCCTCCCTGCCTAATATATGAATATACAGCGAGGGTTTTACGGACAAGATAATGTGTTTTGGCTGCATGAAATAGTTACGTTCTTCCTATAGGAGAAAAAAAATAATTTTGCTCTGAATTCCACTACAACCAGACAGCTCTCCATTTATATTCTGGATAATAAATCAAAGCAACATGAAGTCTCGTGCACAGAACTGAAGTGGTTTCTTAAAGGAAATTTGGCAGGAAATAAGTCATCCTCTTAAAAAGCCAGTTCATCCTCCATATACATTACGCCACCAGCTCTTTGCTATAATCTACGAGCAGGCACGAAAAGTCATTTTGTGAAAAATAAAGAGAAATCTGTGAGCTCTAGCTATGCTTTGTGAGATAGGCCATATGATTCTGTTGTCAAAATCATACTTAACTTTGTCAGAGAAATTACCCAGTGAGTTCGACTCCTGAGTTTGTGGTGCTCAGGAACTCGAATATCACAAAGGCCATCAGTTTGCCTTCATATAAAAATAAGGCCATGCTGATATCACATCTTGCTTCAGTGCTTTTCCTCTTTCTTCTTTCCTCCTTTGGCTAGTGTTGTTATTTTTCTCTTTTTAGTTTTTTTTTTCCCCAACCTTCCTTTCTAGTTTCTATTTCTGTCGTGCAAACATGCCATGGCAAAGCGATGTAAGCAATGCATAATATATTTGCAGTAATGTATGATTCATTTACTAGCTTTCATAATTAATGTCACTGTGTTTTACATACACAGTACTTCCTGCATGCATTTTATGATGTGAACACTCTTCAAAATCTAATAAAATGTAATCCATTAAAAACAATAATACTATTCCTATGATGAGATTTGTGTGCAGTTTTGCAACAGCTGCAGCAAGAACTTAGTGCCAAGTTTATATTCTAAACACCAATTTTATGCTGCTATTTTAAGCAGCTCTTAATTGTCAAGGTGGAAATTATTATAATTATTATTATAGCAATACCACAGTTGGTCTGGGCATCATCTGCTTTCATACCCTGAAAACTTTCCAATCAAAATAGTTTTTCTATCTGCTGTCTGAAATTCAATAATAGAAATGAAATTTTGCTGAATTTATGAAGGAAAAAAAATATAAGAACTATACAGCAGCATCTGCAAAATATCAGTTAAATAATGGCAACATCTGCACCTCCAAAAACCTCATCCTTGGCTAGGGTTTGGTGGGGCTGAGAGCACACACAGCCTCATGATCTGGGCCTCAAGACTTTTTTTCCAAGGGTATTTATGCATCTAATTGCCATTGACATTAGCAAGACTTAGGAACTGCCAAAGATCTCAGGCCATGCACTTTATTTACACGTTATTCTCTTCCTAGTGAGGATTTGAGGACCCCAAATTATTTTGCACCCCGTGGAGAAGAAAGCTGACCTAGCCATTTGTGTGTTGTTCCTTGATGCAGTGTTCCAGGTGGATGGAGCTTTGAGTTTCCTATCTTTGTACTAAAAATTTGTGTAAAATCATTTCCAACAACAAAATCTACACTTATGAACAAATCAATCTAACATGAATATGTTGAAAAATTCAAAATGGATATCACAAATGTATATAATTTCCAGAGTAAGGCTAGAAATCCTGTTCCAATCTCTCCAGATGCCAGACTGAAATTTTGCCTGCTTTCCTCCAGCCACATCCTAATTAAAGCCATCGGGCACAAACCATCCCAGTTCAGTGGCAGTGTGGTGTTGAGGGATTTACCTCTGCCAATGCTCTGACACTGGGCTTGGCCAGGGGCAGCCAAATCAGCCCCATGCTGCTCATGCATTAGCGCTTCACACCTGCACAGCCCCTCGATGCTGCCTTGGCTGTCAGTGGGTGAGGAGCATCACTGCCTTGACCAAGTGAAGGCTGGGCTTGTGTCTTATGGGATGAGTTTTGTATGGGATGAGGTTGGGGGGCTGTAAGAAGGAAAAGCAGCATTATCTGAATGGTGCTGTTTGGGACAGCAAGGGGGTGGCTGCACCTTCAGCATAATTCTAACGCACTGGTTTCGCTGGACTTGCATCAGGTTTTCCATAAAGTATTTGAAATTGAGATTTTTCAAAGGGAATTAAGCACTGCTTTTGGACTTTGCTATGTCCCTTCCGGTGAGTGGTTCTTTGCTGGGGCAGCCGCCTGTGCTGCATGGGCAGCTTTGGTGTTTCTTGACAAGTGGGACTGGGGCAAACCTCTGGGTAATTCATGCAGTGGCTGATGCTGCTTCAAGATGGGGAGCATGCGCTTCTGCCAGCTGTGCTTGGTGAGGAAAGCTGCCATGACTAGGACCTGCTGCCCTTCCCCAGCGTAGCATTAAGGGAAAGGAAGAAAAACCTTTCGTGTGGCAAAAGACACAAATCCTACCATTTGGAGAAATCAATACTGCTTTTACTGGAGGGAAGTGAAATCGTAGAATAGTTTGGGTTGGAAGGGACCTTAAAGATCATCTAGTTCCAATCCCCCTACCATGGGCAGGGACAACTCCCACTAGACCAGATTGTTCACCATCCAACCTGGCCTTGAACACTTCCAGGGATGGAGCATCCATAACTTATTTGGGCAACCTGTTCCAGTGTCTCACCACCCTCATGGGGAAGAACTTCATCCTTGCGTCTAATCTAAATGTATCCTCTTTCAACTGAAAGACATTACCCCTTGTCCTTTTGCTACATGTGCTTGTACAAAGTCCCACCCCATCTTTCCTGTAGTCCCTCTTTAAGTACTGGAAGGCTGATATAAGGTCTCCCTAGAGCCTTCCCTTCTCCAGGCTGAACAACCCCAACTCTCTCAGACTGTTTTCATAGAGCAGGTGCTCCTGTCCTTGATCATCTTTGTGGCCCTCCATCTAGACTCACTCCAACAGGTCTGTGTCCTTCCTACACTGGGTACCCCAGATCTGGAGGTGCTCCAGGTGGGGTCCCATGAGAGCATAGTAGGGGGGAAAACCACCTCCCTTGACCTGCTGGTCACACTTCTTGTGATGCAGCCCAGGATACAATGGGCTGCAAGTGCATGTTTCTGGGTCATGTTGAGCTTGTTATCAACCAACACCCCCAAGTCCTTCTCCACAGGGCCACTCTCAGTTCATTCTCTGCCTAGCCTGTGTTTGTGCTTGGGATTGCCCTGACTCATGCTGGACCTTGCACTTGGCCTTTTTGAACCTCATGAGAATTGCACAGGCCCACCTCTCAAGCTTGTCAAGGTCCCTCCAAGCCTGTCAACTGCACTGCTCAGTTTGGTGTTTTCAGCAGACAAGCTAAGGATGTACTCAGTTCCACTCTCCATGTCTAGGAACCTGCTGGCCCCTTGTATGGGCTCCCAGGCTGAGGGGGACACCCACCCCATTTTGCTCAGTGTCCCGCTTGGCCACCTCTCACCTTGCATTCTTCAGGCAGGCAGTCACAGCAGTGGCAAGAGACACCTGCACAGTGCCCTCCTAGCAGCTTGGGAGGAGGCTGATAAAAATGGTTGTTTCTAATGTTTTCTGGTTCTCACTGGGGAGGTGGCTATTCCCCCTGCATTTCAGGAGGCTTATTTTAGTGTTGTGCACACTCCTTGGATCTTTGGGCTGGAGTTTATATTGTGTTTTTCCCAGATCTTGGATTAGCTTTGCAAGCTTATTTTTACCTTGGGTTTTGTTTTTGATTTGTTTCATTTTGTTATTGTGTTTTGTTTTGTTTAAAAAAAAATTGCTAAATTCATTATTTAGAGGAGAAACCCATGAAAATGTATCTCTGTGGCCTGTAAAGGCTCAAGAAATACAAAGAGGTGGAGGGGGAAGGGATAAAGCAGCAGTGCTGCTCTGAAACACCAATATTTGAAAAATGTGTTTTAAGTGAGTCTCTTCAATATCAGCAACCTGGTAGTGACTTCTACCTTTCTCAGGTGTCTGCAGTTGTAACTGATGCTTTCCTGGCACCTGCAGCTGTACCTCTTTTGCTGCAATTCCAGCAGGTGCTTTTGCCACAGGATCACTTCTCCTTCTGCCAACAAAACCCTGGGAAGGCTGCTCTCCTGGGTAAGCATAGTCCCTATTTCATATCTGTGCAGACAGCCTGGGAGTGGCAATATTTCTGGCTCAAGGCATGTGACAACGGGGGCTGCACTGTGGCTCACGCCAGCAAACAAGCGGGGCTTGGCCTCGGTGTGGGGTGCTGCCCCTCAGCCCCAGCCTGTCAAGTGCCACATCAGAGCTCTCCTCTCTAGCGTCAGGGCCTCTGGAGTCCTAAATGGGTGGGAACTCCCTGGGACATGTGTCTACCCAGGTGGCCTCCTGTCCCCAAGGACTGACCTCCAGCTGGGAGGTCTCTGTTCCTCCAGCCACCTCCTCTCAGCATGGTCTCTACCCTAGACCTTCAAACAGCACAAGCTCCAAGTCTGCCTCCTAGCAGCTGGGGTGAAGGGGCAGAAAGTCCCCTTTGGGGGAGGTTTAGGCAGGAAGGAACAGCTCAGACCGGCTCAGTGGGAGCCTCCCGGGAATGTAAGGGCAGCTTCGGCACACGTGGGGGGCTATGGAGGGTCCCATTGGGTGGCCTGATGCTGCAGCCAGGAGGGCTGAGACCCTGCTAAAAGCATCGTTTTTGAGGATGGTCAAAGAGACAAGTTTTTGTGGGAAAGGGAGAAGTGTAGGACAAATGCTGGACCTGGAAGACCTTTCCTCTGCCTGATGTGGAGGAAAACTCCCAGAGGCATTCAAAGAAAACAGTTAATTACTGCTCGTATGGACAGGGGGGAGACACAACAGCACTGGGGTGAGGCTGGAAGCTGCAGACCCCTTTGGGGGTGGGTGAGGAAGCGAGAGGGCAGGGGGCTGGGCCACTGCCGGCAGCACCTTCTTCTCGCCCCCCGACGTCCACCAGGCGCCGTGACGGGTGTCCTGGGATGGGGTGCCTCTGGGGCTGGGGGCTTCTCCAGTCGTGCTGCGGCAGGGAGGAGGGGGATGCGCGCAGGGACCTTCCGCGTGCGCGGAGCAGCAGCGCGGATGCCTGAACGCTTCTTCCTGCAGAGCAAGAGGGGAGGGCACCGGGTGGCTCCCGGCATCCGAAGTGCCAGGAATTTAAAGGATATAAATATATATATTACATATGTGTATATATATTTAATAATTTTCCGCTTCACCAGTAAGTCCCAGCTTCGTTTGTACCTTTAGTTCTTGCTTCGGGGCGGGCTGCGATGCAGCCTCTGCCGCCTCTGCCGCCTGTGCATTAAACGAGAAATAAAATAGAAATAAATGCCCACATCTGACCCGTTTTTAAGGCAAAGGGTAAAATAATTTTGTGTCTCCCAGTCCGGCCAGATCCGCCCAAGGACTGTGGGGAGACACTAATATCTGGGGAAAACTCCCAGCCCTCTCCTGCAAACGAGGGGTGCGAAATCTTACGAGATAAAATGATGGAGCAAGGTGGGGTGGGGGAAATCTCTGTAAATAGGTTGAGCATCGGGAGCCTTTGTGCCCAGGTCGTCTTGGAAGGCGGAGGGGCGTCGGGGATGCCCGTCCCTCCCGACTCCCCTTTCTACGGTCTCTGACATGGTCACATCAAAGGACCTGCCGGGGAGTTTTGTACATAGTCGTGTCCCCGAAATTCGCGCCTGGGAAGAGAGACAAAACCAGGCGATATTAATATATTACTGAACGGTGAAATATTGAATGTTTCTCTATGTGCGCGTTGCCAGAGGTTTGCACAGTTTGTCTGAAAACACCCGGAGTTGGAGGCGGAGGAAAAGGAGGAGGATTTTAATAAAAAACATTTGCCACTTGTCTTCAATTAGGGTCTAGAAATTTAGCAAAAAGAAAAAAAATGTATATTTTTTTTTCTCACTTGACATTAGGATCAAGAGGTAAACGCGGCGCCCCTGCAACGATTTCAGGGCTTCGCGTTAAAAGAAAACACAGGCGGTATTGTCGCGATCTGTGTCGGCGCGGCTGGCTGCGGGGGGGGACAAGCCCGGGTCACCGCCCGCCGCCCCCCGCCTGACCCGCCGGTGTCTCGTACCCCGACACACACCTCTCCGTGCTCCGCCGCTTCCTACCCTACCCCACCCCTGGAAGAGGTTTCTCCGCCCGGAGCCGGACCCCCGACGGACCGAGGGATCCCCGCGGGGCTCGGGAACGTCGGGACGGGGGGACTCGACTCCGGGGCACGGGGCGACTCTGCACTGCGGCTCCCTGCAGCCCTCGGCCGGGAGTGCAGCAGGGGGTTGGAGGGGGGTGGGGGGCGTGTGCTGCAAGGTGGTGTCCCCTCATTTTTTTCCCAGCGCCATCGGGGGAGCCCCAAGCCAGCCACAGAGCCTCCTGACACCGCGTCCCAGGCAGGTGATGGGCACCTCGGAAGCTGATACCTCCCCCCCCGCCCTCATATTCCCCTGCATCTTCGTGTCCATGACAAATAGAGGCAATGTGAGACAGGAAAGGGGGAGGAGGGAGAGAAAGACACGCACACAATAGCCAGGCAAATTGTTAGCAACTCCGGCGTTTGGGGAAGCCGGTACTGTAACTGCGCTCTCATCAGTCACCGCTCCTGAAGTGATAGTAAAAATGCATCTAAACATGTTGCGGTGTGATATATAAAAGCACAGCGGGATGAGCTGCTTTCCAAAAAGGGACTTGGTGATTGGATATGCCTTGGCATGATTGACAAGAGCTTAGTTTGGTAAAGAGAAGACACGCAAGCTTTCACAGCGGGATTTCTTTTCTAAAATATATCACACTAGCCTTTGAAAAGCGCCGCACACTATAAGGGAAATAAGGTTGCTTTATAGTGCGCTGACATTTCTTTAAAACACAACTAAGATCAAAAAAAGAAATAAAATGTGTTCCAAACACAATGTTTTAATTAGTTTATTCTGTGCATTTGCTTTTATCTGGTGTATATATCACGGATCCCCACCCTTTAATTAAAACAACTGGCTGCCTATACAACAGCAGAGACAAATGCTTAACTTTCTCCTTTGTAGCTACAAGCAAACGCAATTTACTACAGCTCTCAGAAGAGTTTTTAAAATTAACGTGGACCCCTTGAAAGCTATCAGGGAATGGGTGAAGGTAGCGGGAAATGGCTGTTTCCTGGCTTTGAAAACTTCAGAGAATGTGAAGTCCCGCGGGCAGCCCTGCCCGCAGCTCTGCCCGCACCACTCACCCGCCTGCCCCGCGGTCTCGCAGCCCCGCCGAGGGATTTAAACGCAACGAGGGCACATAGCTGCCTTCAGCTGGGAGCCACAGTTGAAGGACTGCGATTGGGCTTTCTGTTTGCTTGCTTTCTTTTTGTATTTGTTTTGGTTTCTCTTTCTCTCTCTCTCTCTCTCTCTTTTTTTTCTTTTTTTTTTTTTTTTTTTTTGTGCGTTCCCCATCGAAGCCCAGGTCACTGCAAGCCCTTTCTCCCCCCACCTC
>JANIJG010005234.1:0-16742 GCA_024611175.1 Megaceryle torquata | reverse complement strand
GGGGGGGGGTGGGGGGGGGGGGGGGGGGGGGGGGGGGGGGGGGGGGGGGGGGGGGGGGGGGGGGGGGGGGGGGGGAGAAAACCGAAACAAAAGGCCCGGAAAGGTGAACTGTAAATGAAAGTCGTTTGTGGTCTGCGTGGGCCGGGGTTCGCCATGTCCAGTTTATCTCGGGAGGCATCTGGGATGATTTTTTGCATCCACTTCCTTACATTGTTCTGCTTAATAAAAAAAAAAAAAACAAAACACAACCAAAAAAAAACCAAAAACCAAAAAAACCCAAAAAGGAAAACAGAAAAAAAAAATCATAATTCCTAACAGCTCAGATGATGATGTGCTTAATGAATGACGTCTTAGCGACGGGGGAAGTAAATCCAGCCTTTATACCGAGAAACTTGCAAAGGCAGCATGATTTCTATTTATTAGTGCGGTGTCTTCTGGGTCTCAAATTAAGAATTCCAGTCAGGTAATTCTGGTGGCACCCAGCGCAACCGGCCGGAACGGGGCCGGCGAATTCCCCACCGCCGCCTCGCTCTTGGGCTTTATCGATACCTCGCCGTTGTGCACGTAGGGACACAAAGCCGCCGCCGTTATCGCTGGAGTATATCCCGCTGATGGAGCCGTGTCTCCTTCGGGGAGCAAGGTGAAAGCCAAGTATGACAGAGGAAGGAAAGCCCCAGATGTTTATTTTTTCTATCTGTTTCGGGTTTGTTTTTATCGGGGTGTTAATTTCCCTGTGGTGCGAGGCGCTGCTGTAGGGCTGTGTGCGCTGAATGTTCTCCCTCCTGCAGTAAAGCTTAAAAAACAAAAATGGCATAAATTTGGTCCAACGTCTCGCACCACTGTGAAATAACAGAATTCTCCTGCCTCATGTTCTCATGCCGGCTTATCGGAAGGAAACAGAAATATCCGTGTGCTTAAACACTGCCTCAGTTTGCTGCTGCTGAAGCAAAAAACTTACAGGCCGCATTCACCCAGTGGCTGACCGGCGGTGGTTCACCCATTTCGGTGGGTAAATTAAGCTATCAAAAGTATGCAAATCTGGAAGGGATCCCTTTTGAAATGCGTCAGGATTGTAGCTCTTGAAAATCCGGAGCAGTGGCAGCCACCTTTAGGTGGAATTTATTCTTTTGACCACAGTTTCAGTAGAGGTGTTTTCTAGTTCGAAGGCATCCATTGGTTTCCAGCTGCTTAGGATCAGTGTTTGCATTTCTGTTTGGTTTTGATAGAAAATGGAGAGTCCCAATCTAAGAGATCCGAGAAACAGTTGCCAAATTAATTTGCATTAATGAATTAGCTCTAATAATTCAAGCGTGCTGCGCTCGGGAAGGGAGAAAAGAGGGGAAGCAAAAGCTGGAGTCGAAGAGAAATTCAATTTGATGTATAGAGTGTGGGATGAAAATAAGTTTATTTTTATTGAGCAGCTTCCTGTGGCTTTCTCTCTGTGCTCTAAGGACTTGGAGAAACTTGCCATGATGCTGGCTGTGCAGAGTCTGCTTTGTGGGGATCCCCGAGTTTGCAGATGAGATTTTTCAGCTTTTTATAAGTATAAATACCTGCATCTTTCTCTCTTCTCCTTTATTTCATCCGAGTGATTCTCCATGGAGTTTAAATGAAAGGGGAGATGCTGCAGTATGGTCATTTTCCATGTATAGAACTGATAAATTTCAGGTTCAAAGTGCTGATGAAGCCAGAGATGTCCCAAGTTCACAGGGTAGCCATGAGCTCTATTTAGCCACCTTTTATCAGCCAGTGTCTTAAAAAAATATAACGCCTTTGTAGGATGCTTTGTCTCGTAGCGTAGACCTTCTATCCACGTCGATTACTCCCAAGAAGGAAAGGCTTTCCCAGGCTTTCCGAAACGCCAGGCTCTCTGCCTCCCGCTCACTTGGTGGGTGCTGTGCCTTCTACGGCTGGGTTGCAGTAAGTTCATGTGGTTTGTGGCTGAGGTGGCAGAGCCACAGACCTCTCTTCGGTGATGAAGTCACCCAAGATGCTTGGAACCCACCCGCCAGACACGTGTTTTGCAGGGGTCGAAGTACAGCGGTGATGCGGCCAAGCCTTCCTCACCGTGCTGTGGGAAGGCATCGGTCGAGTCCACGGAGGGGTTTGGAGCTTCAGGCTTTGGAAGAAAAACTGAGCGGTGCAAGACTGACTTGGGAACCCAGTAGTATGAACGTTGGCTTTGAGACTTTTGTCCTGATTTGCAGGTTATGCCCTTGGAAAGGTGGTGGTTGGGAGCGGTGAGGTTGTTAAGCATCGTTTTCCTTCTCTTTGTGAGCTCCAAGAAGGACTTTTGTCTATATTTAAGCCTTTCGACAGCGAGTACTAATGGAAGCCTAACTGGACTACTTAAGAAATTGTGTATTGGGTTAAATGTCAAAGTTGCTGCTGCGACTCTTTTGGTTTTGAGTTGATGAATTGCAGAATATCCTCTCTGGGGTAGTGGGCACAGGACTGGGAGGTGGTTCTGCAAATCCTTTCCGCCTGTTGAATGACTTGACTCATAATAGCAATGCTGTAACTGGACTACAGTTGCCCTATTTCCCTCTTTTGATGGGGTTACCAGTGTTTTCTCTCTTTTTTTTTTTTTTTAAGCATCGTTATTGTTAATGACCAGATCAAAATATGTTTTGGGTGTGTTTAGGAAGGGAAGGGGTTGGCTGAAAAACTCATACGTAGGACTGAGCGCTCCAATATCCTCCCCAGAGCGAGTGAAATGGCATCTGCCAGCACTTTCACTGCTCTCCCATCAAACGTGCAGGCAGGGGGATTAATTTAAGGTAATTCTAAAACACCAACTGATTTCCTTCACAGTTTGATCTCGAGCTGGGCGACTCCTCTTTCTTCAGCTTTGCCGCTTGCAGTTCCAGCTCAGCTCTGCTCCCCACGGCCTCTCCTCCCGCTCTGCCCGCCCGGGTAGAAGACGAAGCAGCACTAGAGAGCGGTTGCCCCAGCCTAGGAAGATGTGGTTCCTCTGTCACTCTCCACTAGCCTGAGGAGGTGTTTCCAAGGAGCGGGTGTGTGCAGTCGCTTGGGTTCCATGAGGTGACCCCCAGATGGCACCGAGGGCTGCGGTGGCCAGTCCGTGGCCTCAGGAAATGGTTGTGTGGCCACCTGTGCTGTTAGACAGATGGGTCATGGCCAAATACAGAGCCAGGAGCATGGCTAATGCTGAGGACCCAAGCGATGTGTCATGATGGGTTTTTTTACCATGAAAAAGATGTTTTCAATTGAAGCAATTTGAATTGAGCTATAGCTGTTTAGAAATGTCCATATAAATATTTTTTTGCCTACTTGACTTTCTGCTACCTGTCCTGTACATCACTTCTCTTCCACATATTCAGGACGATTTGGTGGCTGACTCCTCATTTGCAAAGGAAGAGACCTGAGGGACAGAAAAGGAGTCGAGGGATGATGCTGGTGCTCCTGGTCGACGTAGGCTGTCAGCACCTGCCACCGCTTGCAGAGCTGCTGGTGAACTCTTCCCATTATTTTAATGTATTTTTTATTCTTGCGGTTCTGTTGCAAGCTCAGCTGCTGTGTTTTGAGGCTGGTTGGTTGCCCAGTGACTGCTTTTGAGCTTGAAAGACAGGGGGTTGAATGGCCCTGTGTATTCAGACTTACATAGGAGTTCAGGTAAAGTATTTTCTTAATCCATAAACACATAAAAAGTGCAGTTGTTCAAACGTATGTGTTGTAGCTCCGGAGGCGTTTTGGTTCCTGTTTCAGGCAGTGGAAGCAGATCTAAAAGAGCTGCATTCCAGAGCAAAAGTGCCTCAAAAGGTTGTTTAAATATTTTTAATTAAGTGATAGTAGCTACCAAAAAACCCAGTATTTGTGTGTGTGTGCATGGAATAGCTAAACAATAATAATTATTGGTGTTAAATTGCAGGGATTTTAGTGCGTTGTCGGCATGTAGAACGTGAATAAGATCTGCTTTAGAGTACGTTGACACTTCTTATGTCCTGGCAACCTCTTCTGATTGCACCTACCCCGTATCAGCACTGTACCAAAAGGTGCCTCTTTAAAGCCCTTTCCTGCCTTCTTGAGTACTGTGTCCAGCTTGGGGCACCACAGCACGAGAAGGACATTGAGGTGCTGGAGCGGGTCCAGAGAAGGGCAAGGAGGCTCTGGTGAGGGGTCTGGAAAGCCTGCCCGATGAGGAGGGGCTGAGGGAGCTGGGGTTGGTTAGTCTGGAGAAGAGGAGGCTGAGAGGAGACCTTACTGCTCTCTACAGCTACCTAAAAGGAGGTTGTAGTGAGGCTGCTGTTGGTCTCTTCTCCCAGATTGCCAATGATAAAATGAGAGGAAATGGCCTCAAGATGCATCAGGGGAGGTTTAGATTGGATATTAGGAAGAGATTCTTTGCTGAGAGAGTGGTTGGGCACTGGAACAGGCTGCCCAGAGAGGGGGTGGTGTCACCATCCCTGGAGGGGTTTAAAAAACAAGCAGATGTAGCTCTTGAGGCCATGGTCTAATGGACAGAGAGATGTTGGGATGAAGGTTGGACTCGATGATCCTAGAGGTCCTTTCCAACCCTAATGATTCTACGATCTTCAGCTATTCTTTCAGTGCCAGTGTGCCTAAAACTGGAGGATGCATTTTTTTGGGTGCAGGTTCCTCATCCTCGTGTGCGTGGCTGGCAGAGGAAAGTTGGAAGGCGCGCGGTGCGCAGCGGTGCCGCAGCTCCCGCGAGACGCGCTAACTCAAATTAACAGCTGCTGTTTCCTCTTTCATAATCTGGATCTTGGAACAAAAATAGAGGTTTCTGATGGAAGATTGTTGTGGGTTGTTTTGCTTTTAGTGTTGTTTTTTGGGTTTTTTTTTTAATTTTTGATATATTTCAGTACTGGGATCTAAACTTGATTGGGCAAGTGGTTGAGCAACCAAAAAAGCCAGTGGGATTTCATTACCTGTTACCAAAGCACTGCTAATAAACCATTTTTTTTTTGTCAGGACACAAAGCAAGTGTGCTTTCACTAACTGGTATTTTTGTGATGGCTTTTCACAGATGAATGATGCAACTAAAAGTTGTGTTGATCCGATGGGTGGTATCTAATACCAGTGGGGAGAAGCTGATAAGAGGAGTACAGACCAGAGATCCAGCAGCACCCCATGCTTCCCCCCTGCTGCCTTTTGGGTGTCCTCTTCCCCCCAAGAATGTATATTTTTATACCTCTTAAGAACCATTCTTTACCTGCTTGCAGTGGGAACCCTGCAATGCACCATCCTGTGTTTGATTTGTCACGCTGGACTTGATGGCCCATAGGTGGTTTCATCTGTGCCTTACTCAGGTTAGGGGCAGCAGTAGGGATTGGGGAATGTGTGTGGCCTTTACAGGGCAACCTGTAGAAAAAGTGAATATAGGGTGCCTGGAGGTTGATAATATTTTGCAGTGCAGATGGGAAGAGCCCAGAGTTCACTGATGTCACCATGGTGGCCAAATACGCGCTTAGAAAAAGTAGAAACTCGCACAGGTTTTCTGTTTGCTTTTCCCCTTTGGTGTCTTTTAATCTTTGGCTGTATTTCAAAGGAAAATGTTCCCTTCCATCATTGCATATTTTACATCTTAACAGGATTTTCTGTTGCTGTGCTGATTAATACCTTAGCAATGGTATTTCTGCTCAGAAATAGTTTGATTTCGTGTCACGGTCGCAGCGCATGGTGTGTAACGTGGCCTTTGCCCAGGCTGTGTCAGCTGCTGAAGAATTTTCCTTACGAATCTGCTTCTCGTGGCAGGAGGATTTAGGGAAACTTAGCAGAAAAACACAATTAGGTTTGAAGCTGCTTGTAGAGAGGAAGGGGGGCTTGGGAGCCTAACTCCAAATGTTTTGTGGGCAGTTTCTAGTGACGGTGTCTGCAGTGATCTCTAATGTGCCAGCTGCAGGAAATTCATTCTTCCAAGACTTAAGTTGCACCAAGTGGGATATTTATAAATTCAGGTTGCATCGAGTGTTTAGTGGATAGTGGGAAATCAGGGAATTGTTTTGAAAATCCTTTAAGGAATGTTGGTTTTTCTTCTCTCTAGTCATGAGGTCAAGGTGGAAGTTGGTGGTCCTGCTTCTGGTGTTTAGAAGTACAAGAAGGTTTGTCAGTGGACAAAATGGGACCCGTTAAGAACTTGTTTCGATACTGGTGCGTGGCAGGGTGTCTTTGGGAGACGCTGTGGTAGCAGAGGGTACAAGGGGAGTCAAGTGAATGAGTCTGTGTGTGCCTTTACGAAGGGCATGCGAGATCCCTGGGAAATCTGGTGTCTGCACAGGGAGTTAAAAGAGGAAATGCTGCTTCAAGTTCTGCTCTAGTTCAGGTCCGTCAGGGACTGGAGTTGTCCTGATAGAATTCCAGGTCAGGCTGATAACTGCTTGCATCCGAAGCAGTCGGACCGATCCGATACATCTCTGCTGGCTTCATCTACGCAACGTTTTGGGCAGGGGAGACAGCTGTGTGGTGTCAGCTCTGGAAGAGGGTGAGGTGGTTCTTCATGTGAGGTGGGACCTCAGCTGGCGCAGGTCCCCCTGTCTCTCTCCTTTCCTGCCTGCGTGGTTTAGCTTTGGCCGCCCCTGGATCCACCGCTCTTCCCAGCTCCCCCCAGCATCTCCTTGCCTGCTACTCGTGGAGGAGGAGGGAAGGGGCCATGAAATCATTCCACGCCTCCATGGAAATCTGAGGTGAGCTGGTTCTCAGAAGCTGTAACCATACATACTTCCTGCTCTAAATCAAGTTAAAACCCCAGATTCAGTTACTGGTCAGAGCAGTGGATTGATTGAAGTTGCAGGTTCATTTCAAGCTGCTGCTCTTTGTGATCTTAATGAGTATTTTCCATCCGATAACCGACGAGCTCCGTCGCACAGGGAGGCAGCTCCTCCACACATCTACCGTTCTGATGGGTGTCCAGAGGAGTTATTCTGGTCTGAGTGGTGAAGGATAAACAGAGTATGAACTGTTTCTTCTCTTCAGAAGGTTTCTTTTGTTGTCACTGGGGGTTGGTTTGACAACTGACTGGCCAGTCGGTCATTGCTGTGAAGGCTGTAACGTTAACGCTGGGAAATAACGGTCCTGCTTTGAGTAGACTATTTTTATCACAGAGCAAAATAGATGCCCATTGAACACAGCTCTTCTGCCCGGATGGTAATTAGTGACAATATTTATCTTCCTTAATAACCATCTCTCTCTTTCTTTTTTCTACATCCAATTTCCACGCTCGCTCATTTCATTCTCGTTGCGGTTTTGGAAACGGGTTTGGCACAACATTTGCTGTTCAGGGTTAACTCCAGGAAAGTAGGCAACTGGAGTTTATCACAAGGTATTTGGAAGGGGCACGGTTGTAATTTCCCAAGCACACCTCAGTGTGTCACTGAGTGTGTTGATAACAGGGACAACAATCAGTGTGACTTCATTCTTCTTCTTTTTTTGTGACTGGTCCTGAAATGGGAGATACATTGGGTGAAATATCTTGGGTGATGAAAACCCAGTGTCTTCTCTAGTTGGCCTATAACACACAACTGCTTAACTCGGTTTCCTGCATCTTATCTTAAACCCACATTTATTCCAGTGACTCATTCTGTTGATGTTTCCCCTATAACGCCCAGTTAGTCCCTCTGGCATGTTAAAAATTATCTTTCTTTGATGACTTTCACTTTCCATCCCTTGCTGTTTTAAGGCTGTAGACGTATAAAATATTATTTAAAAACGACCATACACGAGGAAAGCAGCTATTTTGCAACTAATTCCGTTGCTGTTAAGGATCTTCTGGCAGATGTACTCGTCATTTGGGGAATCTGTGCAAGAATGACACAGGTTTAGCTGCACTGGCAGCACCACGTCACGTACCCGGGCAGAGCGAGGAGCCATCCGACATGGCCTGGTGTTAGTTAAGGTCTGAGGGAGGAATAAAAGCATCACAGCCACAGAACTAAACAGTTTTCTGGTTTTGTTCTCAGTTATTACTTCAGGTGGAAAAATGACTAAAGGTGAAAATTCTCTACACTGAGACTAAACGGGGTGTGCGTTGGGAATGGCAGCGATTAAATTGCACGTCAGTAAAAGAGCGGCCTTTTTGTCCCGAGTCCTCTGAACTGGGATTCCAGTCTGAAAACTGAGCTTATAAAACCTGCAAGCATTTAAATGTTCTATTTCTTACCCCAATTGCAATGTTAGGAAACCTATTCACAACTAAAACCAAGAACATGGTTTTTCCTTAAGTGCCAGGTTTGCACAATAAGTCTACTGCCTGAAAATCAAGCTGTGTCTTTTCTTGTTAATTGCTAGAGAGTTAGTGGGGAAATTAGTAGGACAAATACCATTCTTGGTTGCCTTATTTCTCAGTTATGGGCTGGGGGTTATTTATTGGTATATATATATATTTTTTAAGCAGCCAGGAGATGCTGTTGCCAGACTGAGTGGCGGAAGTGAGGACAAACCGCATCACGCAGCGTGTGGATGAAGCAGGGGAGAGAAACAGCAGGATGGGTTCTGTAGGAGTTGTATAAAGTGAATGGTTTGTGTTGGGGAAACCACACCGTGGAGTTAGAAAATGCCAAAGGGTTTATCTCCCGTGAGAAAAGGTCAGTTTAAATGAAAACCACTTGAAATTTAAACCACTCGAAAGCCAACCCTGCCATTCGTTTGGATGTTTCTAGCCGAGTGAGCTGGGGGAGGCAATGTGCAAGGTCTGAGGTCCTGAGCTCCTCCCAGTCCAGACCTCCTCGGACGTACCAGTTGTTTACTGGTTACTAGAAGAATACAGGTCCATTAGCAGTGTGTGCTTAGCAGCTTTCGTCAGTGCTGTGAAAGTTTGGGATCTCTAGGGAATAAATGTGTCATCGTCCATCCCAAGGTGCTTTCTGCTGTGATTTACTCGGTGTTCACCTCGGGCCACGGGCTCTGGTTTGGTTGACCTGAGAAGAAACAGAAGTATGTGCAGTGAAGGCACGTGCCTCCAGCGTTGCCCAGCCTGCAGAGGGAAAGGAATGTTGTTGTATTTTCCTGCCAAAACAACCAGTAAATGTTTGAGTGAGATCAGCTTTGCTGGTCAGCTCAGATTTTATCGTGAAAATCTAAAGTCTTAAATTCTTTTATGCTTCTAAATGTCCGTGTGCCGCGGAGTTGAGTGGGGCAGCTACAAAACTCATCTCCTCGTGCCTTTTAAACCCTGTTCTCTAGCATCTGGCACCCTCCAGGGAGGAGCAGTCTGTGGCATGAAGATGACTGAAGAATGTCTCGTGTGTCCAAAATACTAGGGGTTTTTTTAATTTGTCTCAGTTCAGTAAATCTATATTTATGAGTTGCTCTTTCACTTACAGCTTTTTTCAGGTGGTTCTGCTCTGTGGTTGTGCAGGGATGGTTCTGATTTGCGGAACTGTAGGGTTTGCTCTGAGCTCTTACAGTTGCTGAGGGAGCGTTGTCCTGAATTCAGATGAGTTTGGCTCTGGAAAAAGCCATTTGTGGCTCTGGGTTTCCAGAGGTTTATCTGGGGGCCTGGAGATGGTTGGCTTGGAGGCCCTTGGAGAACGCTTACAGTGTTCAGAGGGTTTTTATCTACAGGCTGTGCCCTGTTTGTAGTCAGGGGACCACTTATTCCTGGTGATGCTTTGTTGGTTTGTTTTTGTTTTTTGGATTATTTTTTTTTTTTGTCTCCAGTCTCATTCGGGTTTTGGGGGCTTTGGGGTTTGTTTTTTTGAGGTTTATGTTGATGGTGCAGTTTGGGGGCAGGCAGTACTCAGGTCAGCATTGCAGCTTGCTCCCAGCACCTCAGTTCATGCAGAGTCTGGTGATCCTCGGGTGGAGAAGAACATGCAACTTAAAGTATATTACTGGTGTGATTATCATTCTAATCCATAGCTCTTTTTGAAAGCAGTGGTTTTGAGGATGCTTCTTCAAGTTGACAAAATGTTCTTTTCTATCTTCAGTATCTTTTACACCACCAATTGCTCTGTCCTGGCACGTTTTCCTCAGCTGCAGGACTGCAGGAGTGACATCCTATTGTGTGCGTGACGTTTGAGTCGCGGGGAGCAGTGGCGGTCGGCGCCTTTACGCCGAGGACCTGTCACCCGCAGCTGCCATAGCTCTGCTGACCTGGATTCCCGAGCTGCTGTCGTGGCTTGGGCTGCCTCGACGCGAAGCCGCCAGGTCCGCATCACAACCGGTGTCAGCCTGTGCCTCTTGAATAGAGCAGGTTGTCAGGCTGGCGTTAGGACGCGTATTTACCGGCGCACGGGTGTCCTTGTGCGGCACAACCGCTCGCACGGCGCTTGATCAGCGGTGCAGCTCCTCAGCTTTGCTCTGCTGGCTGCAGCCTGCGCTGTTGGATGCAGCCTTGCAGTTAGGAAAGGGATATAAGCGGTGGCTCGGCTTTGGTTGGCAGGCTGGGGTTTGGTTTTTTGTTTGTTTTTAACATTTCTTAGTAGTTTTCAGTCTCCTCTGAAAAGAAGACAAATCTTTTGTGCTGGTTTTGCCTTTGTTTCTTTAGGGTCTAATAAAGAAGTCTTTGAATGTGTGTTAGAAGCTCATTTTTTTTCTGGTGGTTTGTTTTTTTTTTTTTAACAAGAGGAAATTAAAATGTTCTTTCCTCTGAGGAAGTGAAAGAACAAAATAGCAAAGTCTCCTCCCTGCCCTCCACCAGAACTGGGGAAATACAGTCGAGCTTAGGAGAAGGAAGGATTTTTAGATATGCTGAACTTTTAAACTTTGCAGAAGACAAAAATCTTTGGAACGAAAGTCTTCAAAGCTTAACTGAGCGGATACAAGTGTTGCTTGAATAATTATGTGTCATCTTAGGCGGGGGGGACCTGATTGGATACGTGAGGTAAAAGTAAATCAGGGAAAAAGTTTCTTTTCTGTCTGTTTTATTAAATAAATAAGCTGAATTTTTAGAGTACTGATTACTAAAAAATAATTACTCCATAAATTAGAAAGAAAGACTCTGACATTACAGAGACTATTACCTTGGATTCCTGGTGGCCCTATAAAGGCATTTTAGCTTTCCTTTCCCCGAGCTGGGTGACTTGGTGGGTGGTTGTTTCTGGAAACTTGATAAATTCTGCTGTTCGGTTCTGCTTCTTTTTGCTTTTTTATTCATAACTTCTTGAGAGGAAGGTTTGCACGCTGGGTGAGGGAAGAGATAACAACCGAATGGTAGAGAAGAATAACCTGAAACAGGTAAAGTTTCTCAAAGGCAAACACCAGACAGGATTGCTCTGGATGAGGTTGAAGATCTGTGAATCCTCTTCTGCTGGTGGCACAACCTGGTCTCTGTTTCTGCTTTTTTTTTACCCATTAAATGAAACTATTCATTAGCAAAAACCGCTCCGGATTGGAACTGCCCAGAGTGTTTATTTGACAACAAAGCAATTCAGGTAATAAATTAGGTGTGAAATAATTTTGTTCTGTGTTTTGCAATTTGTGAAACCAGATTTCATTTAAACTTTGAGGGGTGGGAAAACTCTTATTTACCTTTTCATCTGCTTCCACACTTGATAGCAAGAGAAGATAGGAGCTTGCTTTTCGTCTGCTCCACCTCCTGCTGCTGTAGATGAGTAGGGAGGGCAACCTTCCCCTGCCCTGCCCTTCCAGATGCATTTCTGATAAATCTCTTTTACTTTCCCTTTGCTGACCACGGTGTAATTTGGAAGGTGTGTTTTGTTCCTGGGAAGATCTTGCCTCTCAAACTGCTTCTGTGGCTTTTTCCCATGTGCTCCTTAACCTCAGGCATCTTTATGACTGGGCAAAACCTGTCCATGCTGTGAAACGGTGATGCTCAGACCAGTGTTGCCTCCTAAACCTGCACCCGAAGCCGGTTTTGGTTCCTCTACGTTTATTGTACAGTTTCTGCCTCACCCAGCAGACTTGTAACCCACCCCAGCACTGGGAGCTGCCGCGTGGTCTGTGATCACCTTTGGACAGTTGATCCAATTCCTGAACCTTTGGTCACGTGAGGCAATAGACTTTTTTTTTTTTCTTTTATTGCTGTTTAAAAGCCTTTAGTTACCTGACCTACAGAGTGTGACATCATGGTATAAATCCCATTTTACCGTCCGTAAACCCATCTTTATTCCAAGACTTTTTTCCATGTCTTTGACTCTATTGGTATAGTCATTAGCAATATATATATATTTTTAATCGATATATTCAAGCCACCCAGCACAAATGGAGCTGTACCTCTGCCATCGATGCTTTTGAAGAAGTTTTAAGATGTTTCTTCTCTAGAAGTGGCCTCCTTATTGTTCCACCCACAGTAGTGAACATTGTGGGGTTTCTGTTCTTCTAGTGAACTTCTGTGCTGTCAGCACCTCAAACACTGCACAATTTCGATAGAGAAAGAATTAAGAGTAGTAATGAGGCAGGCAAACAGAACTAGTGGGTTTTTCCTAAATTTGTAGATCTCTGATGGGTTTTTCTACCTGTGTGCAGTTTGTGACACTTGCACTCTGCCATGTAAACTACTCTAACACCATAAACAGGAATGGAACTTTGCTGAAGGATTAGACAGCTGCAGTGAAATCCTACGTAGGGAACCCTCTACAAACCACAGGGTTTTAAAGAGTAATTCTTTTAGTTGAGCAGAAAGGATAGAAAAATGCAAATCTAATCATTTACATCCCCCTCCCCCCCAGTATGGAAAAGCATCGTTAGGAGGTTTGAATCTTAGCCTCGAATAGGGTACAAGGTCACAAGTCTTTATAACAGGTTGGTCAATCAGACTTAAATGGCTAAATTTTAATCTGCTAAGCTTATTAGAGGAACGACACTCGTACCTCTGTAGTTAAGTTTGTCACAAATTTCAGCGTGTTTCAGTGACATCAATTTACACTTGAATTTAGCAGAGAAGTTGTTTTCATTTTATTTAAAAGCTCTGTGTTGCTGTTTAAAAAAAAAAAACCCAACCCTCACATTGAATAGAATTTAATGAAGATTTTAGCATCGCAGTCTTTAGCTGCTGGAGACCTGTCTGCCCTTCCCAAGGCAAGGGAATTTGGCCATAGTAAGGTTCTCTTTTTTTGGTTTTTTTTTTTTTAATAGGAAAAAGTTTTCTGTATCTGAATGAATTCCCTGGGTCCCCAGTTAGTTTTACATCAGGGTTCATGTGTTAAAACCAGAATGGTTTCCTGGATGTGAAATTTCACCCGTGGCCTTTAGCAAAAGGCTGCAAACAGAACAGCAAAATTTAGCTAGAAGGTTTTTGTGCGTGATAAAAAAAAAAAATATAAGCAAGACCAAAAGGCTCCCTCTTGGATGCTTTAATGAAACAGTAAATGTTGGTGCTCCGATGGATTGGTTAAAAATTGCTGGTTTGGGGCAGCCAGTGGGATGTTCATGGAGAGTATGTTAAAAGAGCAGTCGCCTTCCGAGCGTGCCCATTAGCCACTTGGCTTTGCCTTCAGCCCTTTCACATCCCTTTTCCCATACTGATTTGTTTTGCAAGTGATGTGAGTGAATAAGAATGTGAAAGTAAAGACTTGGGAGTTTCTGTTTGGTTTGTTGATTTCTTTTTCTTTTTTTTTTTTGTTTTTTCCCCCTTTTGTTTTTCTCTTTATTTTATTTAAGCTTGCCTTGCAGCATTATTTCTTTAAATACTCGATAGCTCAGGTACGTGCTGGAGATGGATTATAAAGCAAGGTACCCTAAAGATCCTTCTCCCTCATTCTTAATGACATATGGAGCAGGATGGTGACAATTCTGTTCATAAACTGTTAAAGAAAAAATGTTTTCCTCTAGCTGCTCTAGTTCTGCCCTGCTCTGGCAGGGGGGTTGGACTCGAAGATCTCCAAGGTCCCTTCCAACTCCTGACATCCCGTGATCCTTCCAACCCCTAATATTCCGTGATCTGTCAGACGAGGTCAGAGTAGGCAGAAGAAAGGGATGTGCTTTGTATCAGAAATAATAGACCTGAGAACACATCTGGTTTCTGTTAGGAGAAGGTAATTTAGATCTCTGGGCTAGAGGGAGAAAAGGTGCTGAGCACTACTGCTGGTCACAGTATATGGGGAAAATAAACTACTAGATAAACTGGATTCCAGTTAGCAGGAGAAATGAGGCTGGAAGAGCTGGTTTGGTCTGAGCAAAATGGGTGGAAGAACACGCAAATTTCCTAAGCCTTTCTTCATTTGGGCTACAAAAATTAGCACGAGTTTAATGTGTTGCTAAATTTAGGTTGTATTCGTGTAGCTTTGCTCGCTTTTGTCACCTTCAGCATTCTTTAATCTTTTCTTCTGAGTTTTGTGTTTCTCCGTCTGTTCTCTGCCTCTGAAACAATGGCTTATTTTCTTCCCCGTGCTTTTTTCCTTTCAGTTGTTGTGGTTTTTTGAAAGCAGATAAGATCCATTCATCTTGATTGAAAACTCTTCCGTTTCTCCTCCAGCATCTGCCCTTTCATTTTCCCTCCTTTTGTTCGTATCGTGAGTATCGTATAATAAGGGGGGGAGATATTTAGAGGGAATTACAGGCCGGGTATTATGTAGAGCTCTGGGTCAGTGGATCTGGCCTGCTGAATAATGAGATTGGACGGGAAGATCAAAACATTCCTGAGTCACTAAATTAAGAATTGCCAGTTGCAACAGAAACCAGGCGAGCGAGCCCCAGAAAGGCTGCGATGGGCACCGTGCTGGGAGGATGCGGTGAGACAAAATAGCTGACGCAGGTTTCTCCTGTAACTTTGATTTTTAGAAGTAGTAGTTTCCTTTGGAATTTATTTTGGTCTCGTTTGGTTATTACCAGTTGTAAATCAGGCTTTCTGCTGTTAACGGGACTTTGTGTTGGCGTAGCTGAGAGACTGGAGGAAATTGCTTCTCGCATCCATCCGAAGATAAAAATTCTTTATATTCTGAGTTCTGTACGTGGCTGGGTATTGTGTGTATGCTGGAAAAATACAACAGACTTTACTTCTGATGGAGTTTTGACAAGGGCCTGAGCCAGAATCTTGTATATCAACTCTTTGAAGCTTCTATCCAGACATCGTTGCATTTTCGTTTACTTCGTGGTATGGCGAGTGCTGCAGGATAGCTCATTTTGTCAAAGGCAGGCGGGTAGCAGCGGATCTCCAAAGTACATTTGGACTTTGCATTCTTCTCCCAGTTCGTGAAGGGGCTCCCCTTGCCCCTTTGCTCTCGTCTGCCCGTGGGGTCGGTGATCTGCAGCGATCTGTCTGACTGCGCCTGGACTGCTGAGCCAAGCGGGTGGCGTTGCTGGGTCATCTCAGACTTGGTTCTTCCCCGGGTGATCTGCTCTAGGACGAGGGAGGGTGAATAGGATAAAACTGGGTTTCTGGATGGAAAGCTGCCCTGGGGAAACACGCTGGTGTTGCTCTACAGCGAGCCGGTTCTGATGCCAGGCGGAGTGGCATTGGACAGGGCACGGGGACGTTCAGCTGCGCCGCGCGCTGCCACGTCTCCATCTTTGGCAGTGCTGACAGTAACCCGTCAAGAAAGGTGCTGTACAGACAATGCTGGTTTTCCATTGAAAGAAAAAAAAAAAATATTCTTTTTATTATTATTTATTTGTCACGAAGGCATCAGAACATCACTAACCCTCTCTGGGCTGCGGGTTCGCCGTGCCCATCGCTGGTGTGCCGGAGCTCGCAGCCTGCTCGCTCAGCTCTGCTGCTTTAGCAGTCGCTCTCTAACAACACTACGGAGCATCAAGACTTGAAAAACACGCTTCTCTTATTCCAAATACAGAGATTTCACAAATGCCTAAGATGAAAAAGTCCAAAGCCTTAAATGGGCTGTGGTTAGTAGAGTTCACGTGCCACCGGTGTCTTTATTTTACATAAGCGTGTGGCTTACCTACGGCAAAAGCTTTAGGGAAAGAGGCTGAAGCTGCAGATGAGCCCTTGAATCTATACTTTAAAATATTAATAAGCCAGCTAATGAATTCTAATGACAAGTATTTACATCGTGGAGACTTTACTGCAGCATAAAATATTTTGGGCAGTAAAAACACTCGTGTTTTATTCTGGACTTTCCCATCAAGGCGGCGTTTGAGAGAAAGCATAATGAAAATGCTGACAGCCAGCCTCTGAAGTGTGTGCTGCCAGCTGCTGGGATGGGGTGTGCCTCTTAAACGTGGCTGGACCGCACCGTGCTCTGTATTCCCGCGGGCTTCGGGACTTCCCTGCCTCAGGTGACAACCCTCTACGAGTACAGGAGGTGACATTTCTGTTCTTCAGCCCCGAAGGCGGGATTGCGACAGTAAAATAATGTGATGCTAACTTTGCAACGAGCCCTCAGTGAATGAGGTGGTGAACGTTACTTTTGTTTTGTCTTCAGGAGGCTCAGTTTTAGAGGTGTGTGGAGGCTGTTACCGTTTTCCTTGGAATATTCCAGCTAGACACCAGGTAAGTGCTGTGGCTTTTGGGTTTCTTGTAGCTACTCATTTAAATGCAACATAATAAAAGTTCTATGTTTCGTATAGAAATCTCCACTAATAAATGCTGTTTGAGATAGAATAATTTAGTTTAACACCTGTAACTGGTCTGCACTGGAGATCTTTGAAAAATGAGTAATCTTTAAATTAACTGATGTTATGTATGTTATATTATTATATACATTTTGTATTCTATTTTCTATATATTACATTTTATGCGTATAGATAATGTTACATATTCTAAACATTACGTTTATTTATAGATTATGATTATTATATCTTTTCTTCCAAGGAAAAAGTGATAGTACAAGAGGAACCAGCCTCAAGCTGCCCCAGGGCAGGTTGAGGTTGGAGCTGAGGAACAATTTCTTCCAGCCCCTCCA
>JANIJG010005233.1:0-12338 GCA_024611175.1 Megaceryle torquata | reverse complement strand
CCAGTGACAGCACAAGGGGAATGGGTTCAAGCTGGAGCATAGGAGGCTTCAGGTAAACGTAAGGATAAACTTTTTCACAGTGAGGGTGCCAGAGCCTGGACCAGGCTGCCCAGGGAGGTTGTGGGGTCTCCTCCTCTGGAGAGATTCAAAACCCACCTGGACGTGTTCCTGTGGGACCTGCTCTAGGTGATCCTGCTCTGGCAGGGGTTTGGACTCGATGATCTTTTGAGGTCCCTTCCAACCCCTGATGATCTGTGAAATCTGTAAAATCTGTGAGTCCAGACTCCTGTCTCACTCCTTTGGTCTTCTGCTTAATTTGGGTTTTTTTTGAGTATACAGGCTGCATATGGCCACAGAAATGTTTGAACTTGCCACACATACCCTGCAGTTAAATGAAGGTGATTCCAGGAGCTTTTGTTCATTAGTGAGACAAGACTGATTATGGAGAGATCATGTCAGCCTAGGCATCTGGCTTACTTCCAACATATGGCTACATATGGCTACTGGGCTATAGTCAAGCTTCACTGGAAACAGTACCACATTCTCCAGACTTTTACTTTAAGCCAAAACTTGTCATCTTTTCTTTTCCTGGTTGGGTGACTCTGGGGTTCATAAGGTCCTTGCCTGATTGTGCTAAACTGAAGGGGTTTTTGCTTCCTAATTGCAATCTTAATATTACGCCACAAGAGCAGAGCAAAATCCATTTTTCTCTGAGATTTCAATACCCATTTGCCTTTAAGAAGGAGAGCTCCTAGTTCTGTTCGTGAGCATCGACACATTATGTAACGTGTGCTGTTTTGTAGTTTCTGTGCAGTGCATAGGAAGACTGAACCATCTGGCTCACCGTCTGCTCCATGACCCCTCTGCTTGGGTCTATGTCCAAATCTGTATGTGTCTGTCACTGTCCCATGGAGTCTGATTAAACCACTTGAGGTGCTTTTCTTCCCCAAAAAGTCTTTGCTGCCCAGGATGCAGTGCTAGTTGCAATATCTAGATCACCTAGATATCTAGATGTGGCAGACAACTTTGCAGGTTTATTGGGAAGTGAAGAATCTGTGCATTGTACACATGTAAAGTACTTTTGGTCTTAGCAAGCTTTATGCCATTAAAATAAAGCAGTTCCAGCATGCAGGACCCTGTTCTTCTGATAAGAAGGCTCTGCAGACATTCTGTTGCTTTTGGGATACTTAATTTGCTAGGTAAAATGATGGTATTTTGCAGTGAATGTAGGGGGGCAGATGTGTCTCTGCAGTTCTGAAGCTGTGACACAACTGTTTGCCCTGGGAGCCCACCCGTTCTGTATCAGCCTTGGTGCTCCCCTGATGAACGTTCCAGAAAGCTGTCTGAAGCATGTACATGAATCTGAACTTATCTCAGTGTCATCATGAATTCTGGACAATGTCATGACACTTAAGCTTGACAGCAGTGGGGTATTTCTCTGGAAATCCAGTGGACACTGAGAGAGCTTTGTAGGTGCATAGCAGTTCTTGGCTTGTACTGGTAGCATGCAGCTACTGCTGTCATAGGGAAATATCTGGGAGTGGGAGTGACTGATTTTCTCTTACCTTTTAGGTATGTCCTTCAGCAAGTGAACTGTAGTTTCCTTACCGTCAGCAAGTATCAGGGAGTGGTAGAAATTGAAGAGATTGGTCTTCATCCTCTGTTGGGAACTGGAGACGGGTACTTGTATGGAATGGCACAAGCGAGCCGCCATGAGAAGATGGAGAGGCAGATAAAACAAGAACCAGGACATCTTCAGTACTGTAAAATGAGATGACAGAAGTGAATGGCAACTGTCTCGAGGGAGAAAATAGTAAGTGATCTACTCTTTCTGTGCTTTTCATGGTATTTATAATCACAGCAAGCCAGGCATTCAAACAGTGCCAGTCTCCATTTTGCTAAATTGCTTAAAGTTCACACAGAAATATTTCTCAGAAGATCTTTCTGCAGAGATTTAATGGCAGAAGCTGCTAATAACTCTTCTATTATAGAAGAATAGTCAGTGTAGCATAGGTGCAATATCACAAGAGTTAGTAAAAAAAACCCAAACCCTTTCGCTGCTGACAAAATGAATGGAGAATTACATTTAAAATATTTTCACTAGTTTCTATTATTAATTTGCTGAATTTCAAAGCTGGGTTATTTGTAAACTCACAGGAGGTCACTACCTACCTAACACTGCTGCTGCTGCTGTTCTGTCAGAGGTCATTTAATTTCTTTGTCATCCGTCATTACTACAGGTATGTGTAAAGAAGAGGATCGGAATAAGTTGTTCAGAGCAGTGTAAGATACTGTGCAAAAAGTGGAAGATTCTGGATTAAAGTGTCTATATTTATACTTGGGAGATTTTAAACTCTTTGTGTATCTCATCTGGAGGAAAGCTGCATTATAGGGCAGCAGTATTCACTTCAGGAAGAGATTTCAAAAATCATGTGTGCCCTCCCCACGTTTGCCAGGAGGCTTTATTATCAGCTTTGAATGGATGAAATAAATGTACACAGTCCCCAGAATCCTCTCTGAAACTGGTGGCATTATTTAAACTGTGCTATGTACATTGCACAGAGCTGCACGGATAAGAGGCTTCAGTTAGGACAAGAGGTTTTGACAGTATGCTACTGTGTGAAGTTACTGATTATCTGAACAGTTTTTTGCCTGTTACACCCAGTTTCAAATGAGATGAAAGGGAATAAAAGGGAGAAGAAGGAAGGGCAGAGGCCTTTAATATAAGTGCCAGCTGTAGCTCAGGGATTTGGTAAGCAGAGGGAGCTCTGTGAGCCTTTTATGAGGAAAAAATAGCTCACTGCATCTTACAAGCAGCAAGGAGTAAAGCCCCTAGTTAAATCTGATTGTTGGCCAGTGATAGAAGAGGACATAAAAGACAAAGTCTACATCCTTTAGTTTTGTACTTGTCTGAGATCAGCTCTTTCCTCACGGTGCCTGTAAATATGCAGGAGATCTTAGGCAGTCAAAATGTCTACAATTCAGCAGACATACTGTCCATCATGATTCAAGTGACTTTATAAAAGGAACAGCTCCACTGTAAATCTGTTTCATACACGCACATTTAAATGTAGCATTGAATACATCTATAGATTCTATGTAGGAAATTTGTTTTCATCTGTGGTTCTCAAAGTAATGCACATCTTGAGTATCTGAGAAGAGTACTGAAATTATCTCTGCTAGGTCACCTGAATGTCCTACTTAACATCTTAATAAAGTTAGGGAATTCTCTTCCTCTTTGTAATATTTTTGCCACCAGGCTGAATGCATGATTAAACAACCGTCGGAAGAAGTTGAACAACTAGTTAAGATTATTATATCAGTTCCATTTTTAATGTTCTTAAAGCCCTTCTTATGACTCTGAGTACACTTCTTTGAAACTTTGGTATTCTTGCAGTCTAACTGTAGCTTACAGATTCAAAACACAACCTCAAATACTGTGTTTATACGTCTGACAGTGGAATCTGACTTGCTCTATGCTCTGGAGAGGATTTAAAAAAAAAAAAAAAAAAAGTCTGTCTGCTGCTTAAATGACAGGATCTTGAAAATCACACTGATACCACAGCAGCTCAGCTTTTCTTGCCCAGGAAAACAAAGAAATGAAGCAAGCAAGCAACCTGTAATCAGCTTATCCCCAAGAGAATGTCATCCTAAGGCTGATTTTGCTTCATTACATAAACAGTACTCTCAGACTCTTGGAAATACGTTACACAAAAGATACTTTGCTTACCTGTTGTGTTCCTGGCCAAATGATCACTGGACCACTTGCTTTCTTTGCCAAAAAAGCTTCAAATAAAACAACATAGGCTTTTCAGATCTCTGTAAAAAGATGAAAACCAAAACTGTGCAACCACTTTAACAGGACAGAACTGATTTTTCCATGTGGCTTCTGAAGAGACATAGTAAGTAAAATGCTTGCAGTCAGTCAAGAAAAGTAAAAAAGCCAGAGTTTGGGTATTTTCTTAAACTGTTTTAAGGAGTTATTTTAAACTTGCGTGAGTTTGAAATCTTCCAAGTCCCAATGGTTGCTCTTTCAGTTCTGGAGTTCCTTCTGGAGGGCCGTGCCTTCAGACAGCAGGATTTACTCCTGCACAGAGTGTCAGCCAGACTGTTAGAGCAGCATAATCCCAGCGGTGACTGGCCAGAGAGCAGGTCTTTGACAGAAATGCACAGAAGGGAGGAGGGGGTGAGATGGAAAGCACAAACACTGTTAACCCTTGTCAGCCCTTAATACAAGTCAGCCCAGGGCGCACCGGTCTCCTTCAGAAAACGGGTTTTGCCTTAGCAGCTTGATGGTGCTTCCATGGACCGTGTGATCTCCTTGCCCACAGCACTGCAGAACTTGCAGATAATTTCAGGTGTGCTGTGCTTCTGGTGGGAGTTTTATGGCTCAACAGCTGCTGAATGGCTTGCAGAAGGGGAGGCAGAAAAACTGTAAGGGAGGGAATGCTCTGCATTTTTTAAACAGACTGGAATTAGCAATCCTTTGAAGACTGTCAGCAATCACTGAATAATGCTGAGCAGATTTCTTGGCTTGCGGAGGCTGTGTAAGAAAGAAACTCCAGCAGTGTGTGGACTGGAGGAGTATTTCTGGTGTAAAAGCATTGTGTCTGAGGGAGCAGGCAGGAAAAGGGTGCATGGGGTAAGAGCTCACAGTGAGCACAAACAATGGCTTCTGCAGTTGGGGCTACAAGATAGCTGTAGGAAAGCCAGGGTCCTGAAAAGGCTGCTTCTGCTGAGGGAGAGCTGCGTACGGCCAGGATTTGTGCTTGTACTTCTTGGCCTCCGAGATGTCAGGAAGGGAGCCCCGGGGTTGTCCCTGTGGGGGTGTGCACTCGCCTTCTTCAAGTCTGATCAGAAGGGCAAGCCCCAAAAACCTCCATGATCTTCTAAGCAGGCACTTTGCAGGGGGCAAAGACAGTAGGGATAGTAGGGAGGCTAGTCCTGATGTTTATTTATTTACTTTGAAATAAAGTCTCTTGTTCAGTGTTGGCAGAGATTGACTTGCAGTAACCCTTTACCATTGTACCCCTGGATTTGAGGATGTATTATTTAAGCCTTCCTGAGTTTGCTAAGAAGAGGGGCAGGTGAGGGGCAAGTAGGAACAAGTAGAAAGAGGCTTCAACAAATTCTGCATTACAGATCCTTATGAAAAAGTAAATTGGCTTATCAGCAGATGTAATGGGAAGAAATATTTAGTGTGCTTACTCTCACTGCAGGAGACAGAAGGAATAATTATCACTATATTCATCAAAGGTTTGCTGAAAATTTATTTGCAGCTTTGCTGAGCAATTGGGCTTTTAAAAAAAGGTCAGTGTCAGGGAGCCTTGATACAGGTACTGTATGATCAGAATATTGGCACTGTAGGGATAGAAAAGGACATTGCAAGATGTTTGCTAGACAGCTAGCAAAAGTAATTAGCAAATAAGATCTTTCAGAGAAATTGTTATTCCGGTGTGAAATCCAAAGTAGTTTATATCTGGGTAACAGACATGGGAATTAATTAATACACGAGCACCTGGCCAGAAGTAAACTGTTCCCCTGATGAAAGAGCAGCATGAGAAGAAGATGCTGAAAGTGCAGCATGTTCCCGGAGCAGGCCTGGAAGAGAGAGGTGTAGGTCAGATGAGGTGCATCACAAAGGTGCACTGAAAACAGTCCATAAGAGAAAAGTTATTTGCCATAACATAAGTGCAGCGGCTACAGTGTCCTTTCGCTGAGATTTGGAGGGTGTCGTGGGAGGAAGTAAACAGGTAGAATTGTAAGGAAGCAACCAGTGTTGTTAGGTAGGAAGATCTTTGGCCAGTGCTTAGGAGCAGACATCACTCTGGTCTGGTAAAATCCCTGGTCGGTATGGACAGAGGAGACATGTTTGTTACAGAAGTGATGGACTCGCTGTCTTATCCGCCCCACTGCAATCAAGACAAGCCATTAGACAGAGCACAGTTCAGCTTCCAGGGAAGGCAGTGGGAGTCTTGCCACCGGCCGTCAGTTCAGCTCTGTTAAGCCAAATGCTTGAAGGAGTATTTAGTCCCCTACTAACATGAGCAAGGATGTCAGGTGAAAGAGGATGACAAGATTGTTTAAGGGTGGGAGCAGTTCAGTTCCCCTCTCAGTGGTTTCTCTCAATGCTTGCCACACGTGTGTGCTTACATGCTCTGCTGGAGCAAGACGCATGCTCGTAGATTGAGAGGTTCGCTGAAGCCGTACCAAATGAAAAGAGGGTGTTCTCTGTGGAGAAAATGAAGAGTGAATTTCACAACTCGAATGGCTTGACTGAACTCAGTGGAGTTACAGCAGGGAGAAATCAAACCCTTGATTTGGCATAAAATGGATACAACAGACCTCACTGGAAGAAAAGTAGTCTGTAATGAGCAGGCTCTGCTGCACCTCAGTTACTTCAGGAAGAGTGTTCAAGAGATCCTACATTTGTACCAACCCTGCTGGCCATCAACACCTTTCACAAATGCAAGAGGTGACCACTGTTGACACCAGAGACTTGTTTTATACTCTGTTATACAATAGCTCTGCTAAAAGATCAGTAATGCTAAAAACAAAGGAGCTGTGTTGAAACTGGAAGGCAGAGTCAGGCTGTCGGGCTTAGAGCTCTTAAAGACCCTTCAGATGTGTATTTTCTGGAACTGCAGCCCCAGTTTCCGTGCTCAGGTGAAGTGACTGCGTGTATTTCTGATGAGGCAATTCCTCTGCCCTGGCAACCTGCCCTGGTCAGGTGCCCTTCATCAGGGAACAGTATCCATGCGAAGGGCCAAGAGAGCTCCACTGTCCCCCATTAGTAAGATACATGGAGAGTGGTAACAGGTCTACACTGTCTTCCCACCCACCCCCTAGCTGGGTCACCCAGGCCATTACACAAACACAGACAACTTCCCTGTGCCCCCAGCCCTGCCCAGGGAGTTTTGTTTCATGAAGCTCTGTAAGTGCATTAAAAATGCACAGGGAAATAGAAATTTAATCTTTCAGTTAGGAGACAACTGATATTCTCCTTTTCAAGATTTTACACGTGCAAACACATACACGTATCCTACGAGGAACTGAGCTGAAATTGTCACTCTTTGGCTCCCAGCCACCTTTCACCCTGCAAAATACCTTCTTAACTAATTAGCATTTATAAACTATGTTGACAGCCATGAGTGAAAGTAGACACAGTTGTCTGACATTTTCTGATGCCTTCCATATCAGATCTGCATGGGGAATTACAGCATCCAAGTACATTTTGCATTTTTCACGGCTGCAAGTTACAGTCTATTCCTCCTGCCAAGAGAATATAACTTCTGACTTGGCCTTACAGCTGGGGGTGCAAATTTCTGTAAAACTCCCACCCCAAGTGGAGGGATTGTTGGAATCATTCCTTGACAGCTCCTGGACCTAGCATGTCCTCGAAGTTAACGTACTTCTGGTTAGCATTATTGCTCAAAAAAATACTTTCTTAGACACACAGCTGAGTTCCAGAAAGAATCACACTGTCCTTTGAAGCTGTGAAAGAGGAACCTAAGCAAAAGTCTGACACTTAAAAACCTAGGGAGGGTACCGAAGTGGGGCAGATGCTTCGATTTCTTCTGGGTTTTGTCAAATCCTGGCAATTCACAAACACTCAGAGGACTGTCTGATAACAAAAGCCCTAGTCAGTTCTTATTCAGAGGTATTAATAAGCAGGAGAGACAGGGAATTGCTTTTAAGTCAAAAGCAGACTTGGAATTTTCCTGCAGTGTGTACCCAGGTGAGAATAGAGGAGTAGGCTGTTCTGGAAGCTGGTGGGTTGTCCTGGCAGTATATACTGGGTTTGTAGGATAAAAAGCCAGTGGCCTTCTACATTTTAGTTCCATACCCTCCGTTCTGGCCTGTCTATATTGAGAAGTTCTCCATGCAGTTATATAGAGTGATAATTGCTGTATCGGCTAAAACTGTATGTGAGTTGTTTTGCTTAGCAGACAGTCTACAGGATAGGATGCTGGCACATTTACACTTGAAAACTATCCTTTCTGATGCCCTTGAAACTGAAGATAGCCTTGGAGGGTCTTTTAGTAAGTAACAACGTAGAGATTATGGACACAATTACCCCACACTATATTCATATTCCATATTTTTATGAATTATTGTAATTAGTCAGTGGAGTCTGTTGGGAAATAACGGATGTGATGTAGCAGAGATTTCCTGTGCAAAGCTCTGATCTTGTGGGATGTGAGAGTTTACGTCCAATTTAGTGGGAGAATTCCTTATTTTTATGATAGAATTTGTTTCTCCACAAGTGTAAACTCAGCCCAGTGGAAAAGTCTTCAGATTCCTAGCCAGGAGTCAGTATTACCCTAACAGCTCCTTTATGAATTAAAGAGGAACACATACTAAGAGTCCTGAGCTGCTATTTTAATTTCCTTTTGCTTTTCCCATACCCCATGGCTTTCAGGATTTTAGGTAAGTCACATTAAATCATGCCTTAGAAGACACCTACAAAGCTCCCTTCAGTCCATCAAAGCAGCATAACAGTTTGGGCAGGTATGGAATACTAAGTTGAGGTTTTCAGCTTAGCCAAAAGCTGCTGGTTATCTCAGTTAAGAAAGTCAGGGGAAGGAGAGAAGTGACATTGTTCATCAGCGTGCCATTTCAACAGGGTAATCTGAGGTTTTGGTTTTAGCTAGTGCCACTTGTTTAATATGACAAGGGATTAAACTTGTATGAACAGAACTAATCCACTCTGGTGGACGTTTCCCATGGTGGTGGTTCTCAAGAGCCTGTTTACTTCCTTTCAGTAACAAGTTAGAGAGGGGCAGGGAAAGCAGAGCAGCCAGACTTCCTCTTCAATCAAGCACAGGCTGGGCAAATTTCACTCCTCTTCCTTCACGTACCCAAGGGAATTTGCAAGCAACCCAAATTTCTACCCACAGCACTGGACAATTTTTCAGAAGGATGTGATTATCGGTCCTTGTTTTCTTTGTCCCCGTGGGCTTGCTCCCAGGAGCTTTAAACTATAAGCTGCTTTTTACAGTATTGGAAAGCAGCTGCCTTCATTTTTCTGTCTGGACCTCCTCTGTGGTGGCTGGCAGAGAAGGAGTTAACCACTGTCCTCTTTTCTGCCTTTGCTGGCTGGAGTCATTGGCATCCCATCTGGTCCAGTCTGTCCATAGCTCTTCACATCATTCTCTGGGGAAAGCACTGCAACACCCAGGAATTTTAACAATCCTAAACAGATTTGGGGCCACATAGGAAGCAAAACGATTAGATTATAAGAAATCCAATCACATTTGCTGCAACAGCCTTCTATTTTTAAGCACTTGGGATCAGGATTTCTGCTCAGTTACAAATGTTTTACATGCAACCCTGATAAAGTTATTATGTTCATCTCTCTATCTTGTCTCGAGAGGAATAGTGTCAATTTAAACATTTGTTTGTAGGGATTTAATGAGTAATTTAATATTACATATAATAATTCTGCCACTTTTGTCATAAATTGTCATGTCGACCTACTGTTTGTGATCATCAGTTTGACAGTAGAGAAGAAGGAATACAGACATATATATATGTATACATGAGGGAAAAGTAATCTCAGTGCTTTGTTCCCTCTGCCTTGTTTACTCTAATGTGGTTTTTTTCCTTTTCAATTGAAAAGAGATGAATATTTCATGTGAGAGCTTGACAATGAGATTTTATTTATGTGAAATAACTTTTTACCCGAAATTCTTTCATGAGAAAATCCCTCCAAATGTTAAGCATAAAAGTGAACAGAAAGCCATGGAGCTTGTCCTACAGCCATCTCATCCTACCTCTCCTGATATCATCCTCCCTTATGATAGAGAACATCCCCTGCTGTGGTGCATAAACTCGTGTCTCCTCTTCCAGCACCCCTGGCCAAGCACAGCCCGGCAAGCAGCAATGCATTTTGATAGTGTTCTTGTGTAGAAATGTCTTTGTTTTTGAATAGGCTTCACAGACACTTATTTGGGAATTGAGCAAAGTCCCCAGAGATGATAGAAAAGAATGGAGGTAGGCAGGGGCATGTCCTCAACTGCATGGAACAGCATTTGCTCTATGTGTTCCCAGGGTGAGTTTGTCTGACATATGGTAACCCAGATTTATAGTCTTGATTTATGCTCTAATAAATCCCCTTTTCATAGGGGAATAGGGGAAGAAACAGGGAAGTGGAGCTTTTAACAAAGAACAAGCAATTCCTGGGAAACCACATGCTGATAAAGGTCTTATCTGGAAGAATACCTTCCTAAGCAAAACTCCTCCAACACTATTATTGGGGAAGCTAGAGGCAATTCCTAAAGGAATTGATACATCCATAATTGCTTCTGATGAGCATCTTTATCATACTACCTGAGTCATTACACTGCTGTCAGCAGCGGGCTTCTGCTAATTGATTAAAAAATGGTTTTTTCACTTAAATATGCACTTGGCTGACATCTGATGGAGGGAAAAAAGTCTGATAAAGCATTGTGGCTCAGAGAAGGATGCTGAAAGAGGGCTGGGGGAGAAAAATGAGGAAAGAAAGAATCTACTCAGAAATAGGAAGCGGGTTATAAGAGAAATGCATTTGAAGGAATAACGTCTCTCTGCTATCGTGTTTCAACTGAAGGTGGCAAGGAAATGAGATTCACACTTCAGCTTGCCAATCTGATCCACCCATAGAATGAAGCTAAACTAGGGAATGCACGTTGCACTCATGAGGATGTGAAATCTCCCAGGCAGCTAAGGAACATCAGCAGTCTACATGGTCAAGACAAATGAGACACTGTTTGGGCCAAGTTTGCTTTATTCCTGGCTTTCAGAAGCCCATACATCAGCTCTCTGAACTTTAGAGCAGATAAACAAGTTAGGTCCCTTGTTCTCTTATGAAGAAGTCAACAAAGTATTTTCAAAGTTTCTTTGGTTTTTTGGTGGGTTTGGATTTTTTTCTTGTTTGTTTTGTTCTGTTTTAATATAAATGTCACACCTTTACAGAGTAAACTAGGGTGTTTTTTTTTTTTTTTTCCTTTCTTTAATCCAATAAAAGTGCTTCAGAGCCTTAATCTGCAAAAACTATCCATGAATTATTAACCGTGCTGCTCCTGCCAGTGAAGTTATGCACAGGGGTGAGCAGTTATAAGTTGAGTTTTTGGCCCAGAGAACCCACTCTGGCTTAGAAAGGTGCTAAGAATATCCTTGTTATTGCACAGTTAAAGCCAAATAAAAAATTATTAAGGCCACGAATGGCACAGCTTAAACAGAGGTGGGCCCCTTATCTGTGAGACAGAACCCCCCCAGTTTGATCATCTCTATCTGCTTAATGCACAAAAGAGGCTGACAAATCTAGCAGTCTGACCACATATTTTCCACTTATTAAAATGAAATGTGGGATCATTTCTGCAAGCTGCTTTCAAAGTATCTACCTATTGACTTTCCACATAAGAGATTTCCCTGAGATTTTCCACTTCTTTAAAACTCCTTTTTCATGTTGGCAGCTCCTGCAAGAGGTTCTGAGACTGCAGCTACCTTCATTCTTTGGAAAGCCTGAGGGACCCAAGTCCACCCTGCGTGCCATGGTGCAGTGGAGAGGTGCCATGCCTGGATGCTGGGTGATCAGCAGCAAACTTCTCACAGCATCATGCTGCTCTGGCAAGCCCCACAACAGAGCTGAGCTTTTTCACAGAGGCTGAGCTTGACCCTGGTGAGCAGCTTTGGCCTCGGCCAGAGGCATCTAAAAGTTGCGCAGAGGGCATAGGGGCTGTGACACTTTGGTGAAAATCCTGCTCCCACTGAGCTCCTGGTTCCATTTCCTTTGAGCCCTGTCTCTTACTCTTCCACTCTCCTATTCTCTCTCTGTGTTCCCACCCCAACTGATTTCATTTCATACCCATAACTGGGAGACTTTGCACTGTGTTGAGTGTACCTTGGGCAGCCCCCATGCCTGGTATACAGGAACACACAGCCTCGATCTGTCCTGATCACGATTCTCTGCAATACCATTTGTGAAGATGACACTTCCCCACAAAGAACATTAGTACAGGACTGGGGTTTCCAGTTTTCTCCCTATTTCTAGTTTTGTTTCCACTATTAACTCCATCATTCTGGGCAGGTGTGTGTCTTTGGTCTGACTTTTCCATTCAGTGGGAAATACAATACTTTTGCCTTCTTACTAAGCCCAGTGTCAGGAAAATTAAAGAATGTTTGAGAAATATTTACACTCCCTGGAAAAACCACGAACTGTTTTACGTGCCAGAGATGAAAACGACTAAATAAACATAGAGTCACAGAATCAAAGAACGTTAGGGGTTGGAAGGGACCTCTGGAGATCATCCAGTCCAACCCCCCTGCCAGAGCAGGGTCACCCAGGGCAGCCCACA
>JANIJG010005230.1:0-19024 GCA_024611175.1 Megaceryle torquata | reverse complement strand
GTGGGGGTGTTTTTTCTCTTTTTTTTTTTTTTCCTGGTGTTCCAGTGATCCCGATGAGTACAGATGATTTTTCCGTTTTTGGAGAAAAAAAATTTTTTTTTTTTTTTTTTTTTTCTTTTTTTTTTTTTTTTTTCCTTCTCCCCCTCATCCTGCAGCTTTGCTCAGGGGCCCTTAAAAGATGCACCAAATGTGATCTGCACCCCTCACACTGCCTGGTACAGTGAGCAGGCTTCCATTGAATCCAGAGAAGATGCAGCTAAAGAGATCCGCAGAGCTATTACAGGTAATGAGGAAGACTGTGTGCTCTGCAGCTGCTGCTGAATTAGTCTTCTTTTGTTAGTTCACTGCAAATCGGATTATGCTGATAGTTCTGAAAACTTAGACTCAGTAGCTGGTTTCTGGAACCGGAGCATAAGTTGATAATTGCCTCTTTGCCTTATGATACTCTTGTAACCAATGCTTAAGTGGCACTTCCCTCCCTGGGAAAGCCTTATACTTAGTATGTCTTCCAAATCCTTTGCAATAATTCCTTTGACAGCTATATTCTACGCCTTTTTTTCTGTCTCTGGGGAAGAGGAGGCTTGGCAATTGCAGCTTGTAGCAAATAATTTCTACAAGATCACAGAAGTGAGAAGGAAAGATCAGTTTCTCATTTTCTCCAGAGACCAGTTGTTCAGAGGAGTCTCCCCAGCCCAGTGTTACAGTGGTAACACTGGTAGGTGGCAAAGATATTTTGCATTTCTGTTCTACTCTCCTTTGTACATGCTTTAGGGAATGAGCCTCATGTACTCGTGTCCTCGTTTTTTTGTTTTGTTTTGTTTTGTTTTTTTATCATTCTTGGTGCTCTTGCAGGTCACATACCTGATGCTTTGAGAAACTGTGTTAATAAGGAGTACTTGCTGTTAGCAGCTCAGTGGTCCAGTATTGATCCTGCAACTGTCCACCCAGAACTCAACGGAGCTGCAGCTTACAGGTGAGATACATAGGTTGTCCGAGTTACTGCTTCCAAGCATATTTTCCTACTGAAGTAGGCCACCATCCCACTCTGGGTTTGAGAACTGCTTGTACCTGCAAGCAGGTATGCATCTGTTCCTATATATTCTGTGTTATGAGCTCTTTCTAGAAACTCAACAGCAGCACTTCTGAAGCTGTACTAGGATTTAACATTTACTTGGTCATATTTAGTTCCAGCTGCATACCGGTTAATTTTTCTGAATCCTTGCAAGACCTGCCCAAGAAATATCTTAATATAAGAAAGCCTGCTGGGTATCCGAAGAGAGGTCAGAGTCTTAACATTTAGAATTTATGCATATCATTAGGGCTGTATAAAGAAAGCATAATTCTTAGATGTAGTCCAAATATGGACTATTAGAATTATAGGATGGTTTGAGTTGGAAGGGACCTTAAAGATCATTTAGTTCCAACAAAGAGATATTGTCTAGTGGATTTGGGCAGTGGCCTAAACAGGGTGTATTTCAGTTTGTGTGTTACAGACATGCCAAGTGATTGTGGGGAGGTTTCTTCCCTTCTGTTTTTCTCACATCTGGAAAGTGGAAAATATATATTCTTTTCCCCTCTCTGAGAGATCTACAGAGGAGGCACAGGGAGGCAGAATGGAAGTAATGGAAGGATAGTTCATTAGCAATTCATAAGTACCGCTTTCCTATTTTTCATTTAAAGTCTAGCTGTTTTATTAATTCAGCTTCTTACTTTTTCTATTCTGGAGCTTAGTGAAGGATAACTGGCAGCTTGCACTCCTCCTGCTGATGGGGAGGGAATTTCCAGCTCTTCAGGGTACCTTCATACAGTGCCTCACACTGTTTTCCACTGGAGATAGACTTTTTTCACCTGCTTTTTCAGATGCTTAGTATGTGTTCTGAGACTCTCTCTGCCTGTCTGAGAACAGATGTCATGTGGTATTGGTATATAACTGCTACTCCTCAGCTCTGGAGACTTTCCCTGTGTTCTGTCTCGGAGCATTTCTGTCAGAACAAGGGATCTGTATTTGGCAAGCGCACGAGAGCACGGCTCCTTTCCCTTTGCATAACTCTTGTGGACAAACTTGTAATTTCTGTGTTTCTGTTGGTTTTAGGTTTCCTCCAGGAGTAGTGGGAGTAGCCACCCCGGGGCTGCCAGAACCACCAGTAGTGGAAGGGATTGTAGCTCATGGGATCCCTCCTGTTGCTCACTCTGCACCGCGTACCCCTTCCCCAGGAGAGACAAGCAAACTGGATGCAGACAGAGAGATTCCCGCTGACCAATAACAGCATCTTTCTCTCCTCTCCTCTGGCAGCAGAAAAAAGTAGGAGGGTATCTCCTCCTAGGACTTGCTTTAACATCCTACAGAGACTGCTTCCTGTTCATACAGGACAGGAGAATGCATTTCATTACTGGCAAACTTTAGCTCTTGCCTTTATTTTGTAACCCTTTAGTTTTAATCTGTTGAATCTTTCTCCTCTGGGGCAGGGCAGCAGTGACCTTGCCTCTCTTCTGAAATTCTTGGTTTAAACAGTAAGTTTTCATATCTGCCTCAGTTGTCTGTGACAGGGAACTGTCCTTGTGCACTGGAAAATACAAGTGGAGCTGCCTGATCAGGGATGTCCCTCGGTGTTCCTAACACCAGTTTTCAGTGCACGCTTTTCAGTTGTGACTTGTAGCTTAACCTTAATTTGGCTGAACTTCTCAAGTGTAGCCACGGGGAGTGTTAGAAAAGTATTAGTGAATTGGAGAAGTTGTGACTCTTGTCTTTATTATGCCTTTGGTAGAATGCAGCCGAGGCTCAGCTCTGTGTATTACTTTACGTGTTTAAATCAAGGTTTCCTGTGAGAACATAGTGCAGGCGTTGCTAGTTCTTGACCGTACAAAGTTTTTTCTATGCAGTACTAGCCCCGCAGTTAAAAGTAACAATCTTAAAGTCACCCTTGTAAATAATTCAGAAGGGATTAAAATGTCATCACGTGTGTTCTGGTAGCCACTGTCTTTGTGAGGCTTCAGAATAGTTCACCCAGGAGTCTGTGTAACTATAAGGAGGCAAGAGATTGCAGAAATGGGAAAAACTTGTACTGGGAGACAGCAAGTAGCAATAACTTGCAGTAGCAGGTTCCTAACACGCATGTACCTCACAGTCTAATGGCAGTGTTTATTTGCAAGTTATTGATCATGTTAGAATTCTAACTTTGTGCTATGGACATTTTTTTGCATAAGTGCATCAACTAGAAGTAACATGGCACTTGTCCCTTTCATGATGGAGAAGGCAGCTTTTAACAGTTGACCAAGTTATTTTATCTCTGCTAGCACACACTGCATCTCCAATAGTGGGCAGGGCAAGACTTTTTTTTACATTAATAAACTTTGGGATAGAAGAGGAGAAAGAACACTCCTAGCTTGTCACCTGAAGCCAAGGCAGGATTGTTGCTCTCACGTCGTCTTCCATTTCCCAAATGACTGAATAGGAGTCACTTCTTTGAGGGGTATGGAGTCTTCAGCAAAATGTATTCCATAGGAGGAGAATTCCTTAATTCCAAATCTTCCTCTAATTTCATCTTGTTACACTTCAGTTATAGCCTTGCCATGCACAAGATGTAACAATTCCCGATTGATTTATTCATGTTGCGTGGGTATATTGAAGTAGGTGCTATATGGGAGGCATACCCTATGTGTGGGTTTGTCTGCCTTCCTTGATTCTGCCCTCTGTTGTGTGTCTGACTGGAAGCCAAACATCTGGGAAGAGACTGGAAACACACCTTAAGGTGTGGACAAAATCCTGTTTACAGTTTGGGAAGCTGGGGAAAGCTCTTGGAGTCACTAAGTTTTCAGATTTTTTTCCTGGCTCTTATTTTTTATCCAGTACTGCCTTCATTTAATGGCTTACTACTGATACAGTGAGTGATTTATTCCTTTCTCCTCCTCCTGCCCCTTCTCTCAGCAATTCAAGAAAAGGAAAATATGTAAGAAGTAAACTTCAGGTGTTTTCTTACAGATTTTACACTAACTGTTTACCATTAGTGAGATATTAGTTCTATAGTGCTGAGTGTCTTTTCTTGATAAGGTATTTGTCTCGGTGAAGGTTCTTAACCTCTCTGTTTTCATGGATGATGCTGATTCTACTTAAAATTCACATACCTCCTTGGCTGCTCAGGTTTAGCAGATAAGACTGGGACTGGTGGCAGGCATAAGCTACGGGAGAACTTTTTTCTGAACAAAAGCCTAATGCTCAGAAGCACTTTGATTGCAGCTGTACCTAAAATAACCAGCAGCACTTTTCCTGAGTTCTCTAATCTCTGGGGAGTCTAAATTTTACAAACTACTATTTCAGAAAGCTGCTCTTCTGACAGGCAGATGGGGAGAAGTTTTTCAGGGACCGGGAGCTCATATTCTGCCTATTAGCACATTAGGGAAGCAGTCTGTCAATAATTACTCTTATTTGCTGTTGAAAAGTCCTGCTCTGCTTAAAGGTTCAGATCTGAGATTATTTTGTGGTTAAGGGCTTCTAGTTATGAGCTTTATGAATACAGAGGATTAGAGGACATTTATCTCTTCTAGAGCACAATGCAAGACAGATTTATTTTTTTGAGGCAGCAATTTTTATTTATTTTTTTTAACTGCAACTATCTCTATAGACCAGTCAAATAACTGAGCAGAGGAAGAGTGGGAAGATCTCATTTGGGCAACAGTTGAGTTTCTCCATTCTGATTTTTGATGCCTAGATACACTGGTGACTAGGAAGTGTAGAAATTAAGTAATTACTGTTGTAGGAAATATTTCCATTTATGGGTATTAAGGAGTTGAACCTGACAGCATTGATAGTGGCTCTGTTCTATCCAACACCATGTAGGCTTGTGATGGCATATGAAGGCAATTCTCCCTTTAATTAAAGCCACCACAGAAAATGTTGAGGTAAAAATGAACAGAACCTTTATCATGACCTCAAGGAAGGACTCTCTTTGTGCTTATAGGATTACTCTGCTTGTATGCCATTTGTACCTCTGCTTACAGACTGAACATATCACCAGACAAAGGCTGTTGTGAACAGATAAATTTTACCAGTACTGAAGTACCCTGTGGTCTTCTCCACCCCCTGAGTGCCAAGTCCTTTGTTAGCACTCTCCTTTGTGATACACTGACTTGCAGCTCCCCCTCCCAAGCTTAGTGCAGTGTACAGAAGTGGAAGGATTTTTTTCTTTTTTTTTTTTTCTTTCTTTTCAACAACTTCCTTCAGAACTTGCGCAGAGCTTTAATCCCAAAGAACAGAAGTCTCCCAGGGCGAGGCAGGAGTGCCCTAGTTGCGCTATGCTGCTTACAGGAGGTGCTCACACTATCCCAAGGTACATTCTGTTTGTCAGGGTCACTGCTGCTGACCAGCTTTTTTTTATAGAGGACTCAGAGTTTCAGAAATATATTTTTGTAGACAATGACTAAACTGTGAAACATTGAAATAAAGCATGTAAACAAAAATTTACAGCACTGTCCTCTGTACAGATGTTTTTCTCACTTCAGATCTCTCCTGACTCATTAGAAAATGTTTGATTACTTCTTGGATATATTTTAATAAAGTTCTCCAAAGAATGTGGCTGATGTCTATGGAAAGGGTGGCCTTAGATACAATATTGAAGGGGGTGGTTGGAAACCTCCATGGGTGTCTGCATCAGTCCTGCTATTCTCAAATGAGGTATGTTGGATCTTCCACGCAGTCACTTCCTGGATCAGTCACTCTGGCAAATGAATTTCTTTGGATTCTGGAGCATTGCCTGTTAATCAAGGCCATGAAGGTGGCAGACTGAAGAGGAAGCCTTTTTCAGTGGTTAAGGGACGGCTTTGGACGTAGCCTGGTAGTTACTTATGTGACTTCTCATAAGCTGTAATTATGATAGCTGTTTTTGCAGCCTTTTAAGTGCATTTTTAAATATACGTCTGAACAGCATTAACTGTCTTTACCTAATTACAGTAAATAGTATTTTAAATTAATACACAGAATTAGCCTGTGACAGTAATTTTTCTACCTTAAGTTGGTGCAAAGGAATGGGTATAGAAAAGTGGTTAGGTTACTTCATAAATTGAAGTTAATTTATGTTTTGCGGTCTGTTCTCCCTGTGTCAATCATTAATGTATGTTAGGAAATGCCTTCCACTACTTGGTGGATTATATCACTATTTGTCTAGCTGGTGCTGCGTTCCTTTGGAATATCCAGTGCTATCTATGCTCAGGAGATGGAATATTGGAAATGCTGGCCTGCTTTGTCATGGCAATTTCAGTCTGGAGCTAGTGGAATGGGAAGGGGACATAGGATCAGTTGGAATCTTTCACATGGTACTATTTGTAATAGATGGTATTAGCTTCAGTTAAAAAAACTTAAGACACGAGGGCAAAGCCTAGTCTTCAAAGAGTGTAGTACTGATCTGGGATTTACCATGGCAATCAGTTAGACACAAGACCTAATGGCTGTGCTACCCTTCAGCGATGCTTTGTGTGGGTATTGGCTCATGTACTTTTTAACAAAAATGAGTAAGCGGGAGTGGGGGAGTTAAGTAAAGCCGGTGGTGCTGTACAGCAGAGGAGGATAGAGCAGAGTTCTGGTGCCACTATTTTTTTAAGCTCTGGGTAGTTGCTCAAAATATCAAAGGCAGACCTTGCTTCAAAAAAACCCCAATTATTTTGAAACATCTTTTGATTTAATAATCTGTTTTAGAATCTGTTCAGTGCTTTATCTATGTGCTGCATCAGGACTAAAATCATACCCTAAAGAGTACAAATAATGGGATGAAATACACCTCTGAGAACAAGCGTGTACTACAAACTGGTACTGGGCCCTGCCTTAGCTGTTTCCCAGTACAGTAAATTGCATCCATCTAACCAGAAAGTAACAAAGATGAAATGTTATCATCTACTTAAAACAACCTTGAACAGTGATTTTGAATAAATGAAAGTGAAAGCAAGCAACTTGCCTTCGCTGCTTGCTAATTCAGTGTCAAATGTGACTCTCCTAGAGTGAGGAAACAGTACATGCACAAGAAGAAAACAACTTATTTACACAAGAATTTCCTTGTCCTCGTAGGGAGTACAGCGGCTGCTTCTCACTTCGGTTTCTATCTATGCTACTGTGTCATCTTTACCGCACCAGTAGAGAGAGTGTGTGTCTTAACGGTGTAGGATGCTGACGTATTTTATGGTTCAAGTAAGTTGGAAAAGAGCAGATTTAGGACGTTGCACTATTCTACGGTAAATCTGTTTGCTGATGCATTTCAATCATCCCACTAATGGAATGATTTTGTAGCTTAATTGCCTCCTAAATAAATGCCTTTTCGGAGTCTGCCTCGCAGAGAAGCGAAGCGCCTCGACCCCGTGGTGCCCTGCTGTGATCTGAGCAGCCTTTCCTCGAGCCGGTCGAAGCATTCACAGCTGCTGCTCGGATCCCGCATCTCCAGCTGTTGTACGGGGTTTTGTGCGTTTACCTCGAAATTTAGGTAAAAATTTAATTTCTGTTATAACTTCAGATTTTGAACTTGGCGTTAAGGCGAGGCCCCGTCGCGGGGAGAGGCCGGCTCCCCTGCTCCACAGGGGGGCCTGTCGCTCCCGGGTCGAGGCTGGAGGGCCTCGTTCCGGGCCCACCGCTTGTGCAGCGCCGGGATCGGCACCGGCACCACCCCCGCTCTCACGAGCGCCCCGAGCGGGGCGGGGCGGGGCGGCGCGGCGCGGCGCGGGGCACTGTGGGGCAGAGGAAGGGGGGGAGACTGGGCGCTCGAGGTGCATGCCGGGATCGGAGCGGGCGGCGCTCGGAGGCCCAGCGCGGGGCGGTCGCTTGCTCGGTGGCTCGGGGCGTCGACGACGACCGGTGGGCTTCGGCTGGCGGCGGAGGCTCCTGCCCGTCGGGGATGGCGGACGCGGCGGCCTCCCCCGTGGGGAAACGGCTCCTGCTGCTGTTGGCGGCGGGGCCGGGCGAGGGCGAGGCGGTGGGGCCGGAGCCGGGGCCTGCGCTGCCCTCCCGGGCCTGGCGGAGCGGCACGGTGCGGGCCATGAGCGGAGCCGTGCCCCAGGACCTGGCGGTGAGGCCCCGGCGGCGTGGGGGGGAGGCGGGCTGGGGCGACGGGGAGCCGCGGGACGGGACGGCACGGGTCGGGCCGCCCGCGTGGGCCGTGGTTCCCACCGTCGGCGCGGGCCGCTACCGGACAGGGCTGCGGTGGGGCGAGGCGCCGGGGCCGCCGCCTTCCCCGGGCGGGTCGCGGCAGCGCCGAGCTGGCGACCTGCATCCTCCCCAGGGCGCACTGCCCGCCGCTCCCCGCTGGGCCTGCCAGGGCGCGCCCCGGGCTGAGAAGTGGCAGGCCCGGCCTGCGGCGAGCGCGGTGGCGGAGCGGCCCGGCCAGCTGCCGGGGCTTGGGTCTCTTCGGGGCGGAGAGGGTCCAGTAGCCTTGGCTGCGGTGGTTGGAAGTAACTGACGTGTGAAACAGTCTCAGCTGGGACATTTCTGCTTTCTGATGCTGATAAGTCTGTATGTAACTACTAAGTAAGCGGTGGTGTTTGTTTTTTTCCGGAGAAGATGTTAAGTATTCTTGATCAGTTTAGATGATGCTCCTTGCTTGAAGACATAATTTTGAGTGGGGATCATGGATTTTGTTTTTTCTCAGATTTTGTTTTCACGGGTGGGAATTTGTGCTTCGTGTAATGTGTTTAAACACTGTAGCATTTTTTTGGTTTATTTCTGGTATAGCACAGTGAGAAGCTTGGCTGGAGATCTTAAAAGAGCTCTGGAAAGATCTGTGGTGTTTTTCTTTGCACGTGTCAGTTCTGCAAGTATTTGCTGTAAGCGAAGCCATGCTTTAACTGAGAACTGATGGCATAGTTCTGAGAACCGTGACCGTGAAGATGACCCATGATGGGGGTGAAGGTTCTGTGTTTATGAAGAGTTTTGTTACTTCTCTTTATTATTAGTTTTTAAAAAATTTGTTGCTGTCATCATGATAAGTTCTTTAGGCTTCTTTGCAGAATTCCAACTTTGAGAACTTTCATGCTTCCTGCAGTGTTGCTGCTTTCTTTGGTCTTGTTTTAGAACTGCAACTAGGGCTATCATTAGGAAGTAGTATGCTGGTTTTATCTTTGCAAACCCAGGTGGCCTGGCAACCTACGTCTGTGGTGCTGCAATCTAGTTGCTTCTTGACTTTTTTTGAGGAGGAGGGAAAAAAAAATGCGGAAAGAGGATCTTCAAAAGGAAAATGGTACAATTGTTTGAGGCTCTGAAATGCAAAAATGTATTTGGGCTAAGACCTGGTCTGGAGAGCTACTCTTGCAGCAGACTGTACCTGATGTGTGTATCATCAGGACTCTTGTACTATGGAATCATCCATCCCAAATATGAGTATGGTGTAATGAATTTTTGATGTGCCTGATATTATTACTGTTTGGGTGGAAGGACTGGTGGAGTGTTGTCTTTCTCTTTTTTTAAATTTTTTTTAATGTGAATCTTGTCCAATAAAAGGTGGTCACTTGTTTCCTGATTAGTCATTGCTGCCCAGCCATGTGACACCTGTTAGACTATCCTAACAAAATAATAATAAGCTTCTGTACTTGATAGCATGGGGAAAATAGGATTTTTTTTTTCTGTGTGAATTCACTACTTTTGTTCAGCGCTGCAGTTCTCACCCCATTTCCTTTCATCAATCACCTGCCACTTAAACTGTCTCTAAACACATTCTCCGAATCTGTAGAAGAAATCTTAAATGTGTAAAATAGTCAATTGAGATTTTCCAGAGTTCTGTAATGTGGAATATTTAGTGGTGTCATAGAACCTTCCATGCATAATTAACACTGCTGTGACAATGATAACAATATGCTATCAAAAAAATAGGTCTTTTTAAAGTCATTCTGCCAGAACAAGTGACAAGTTGGCACCAAGCACTCAATGGTAGTTTAGGAAGTACTAATCTAAGGTAAATAATGTGTACTAGGTCTGAAAAAGTATATTTAAAAAAAAAAAAAATCTATTCTACTCTTTGGGTTACTTGTCTGTCCTTTAGCATCCTTTAGGATGCTTTCACTTGCTGGCCTGTAGTCGGATGCTGGGCTTTTAGAAATACAAAACTGAAGTTGAATATCTACGCTTTTCCAAGGTAGAAAACTCAGGAATAGGCAAGAAGTATAAATCTTAGTGTTTCAGAAAGCAGCTGAAATAGCTGTTTGGTTTGGGCTTTTTTGCTATTGGAATTTTAGGAAACTGTTACTTTGTCTGATGGGGTAAAGCCTCTGAAAAGGTTTTGCTTATTTCCCCTTGTAGCTCTTAAATCTTCTTTGATAAAATGTGGAATAATCCCATTATGGTTAACATATATTGTGATCAGTCCTAGTTGTGCCTCGGTATTGTAAACGGACGTGTTGCATGTTTATGGCAAAGTAGCTCAACGTGTCATACTCAAGACAGTACTGCTTTTGCTTGTGTGGAAAACAAAAGTGTTCGAGATGACTGTTTTAATGTGTAGATGAGCTATACCAATACCGTGGAAGTTAGGAGCCGTAGGACACGAGGTGTTTTGAGCAGGATTGTTTCGGAGTAATCCATGTATGCTTCTTATGCTAGATGGTAGAGAAATGCTTCGTTGTTCCACACATCCCTCCCTTTTGTGAGACATAATATTATCCATAAGGTTTTTTTTAGGTTGTGAGTTTTTATTGATTTCCTACAGTAATCTGTACATATAGTTGAATGCATTCTGAAGAGATTTTGCTTGTATGCTATATGCAGATTATACAGCTTAAAAACATGCAGTGTTCTAAAGTATCTTATTTATAAGGGATATTGTTGCATAAAGTTGATATTTAGAAATTATCTGAATTGTGGAACAAGCTTAAGTTACTTTGAAAGTATCAGAACAGTTTGTTAACCATAAATGTCAGGGTATTTCAACCATTTTTTTTCTAACTAGGTCACACTGGAAAATAATATCTTCCTGTCTGGAGACTGTGTGTAGTAGATGAGGGACAGTGTAACCTTACAAGACTGGATTTAGATTTATGTGCTCTCAATTAGTTTTTCAATGCTACTCGAAAGTCATCTTGACAGTAGAGGAGAATGTGGGAAAATGTGTCTATACTGCCTGTTTGGGATAGGGTGTGCTTGCCAGCTTGACAGTTCTTGCCAGCTGTGCATTGATGTCTGCTGCAGAGTTTCAATTCTCTGTGACTGGGACTGAATCAAAAGTTTGAAGCGGTTTTCAAACTGCAAGAGATGTGGAAAGAGGAGGTTTTCAGACAGGCCGTTAAAACTGGGTCTCTGTGGAAGTGGGTGGTGGGAAGGTTCAGAACAAGCTGCGGTTGTATGAGTCTGGGACATCCATATTACTTTCTGCGTTGCTGTACTTGTCTTCTTTTCCTTCTGTCCTGCAGAGGTGGTGATCATGTTCCCAGATCATTCTTTTGTCAACAAGACGCATGCGTTTGCATACTGAAAGAGTGTATGAGGGGAATGGACCACAGAAACTGGTCTAGGCTCTGTGTCACTCCCCAACTAATGTCTTCTGTTGCTGCTGTTGAAGGCAGAATACTGTGGTGGATAACGTTGCTAAGACCAGTAGGCGTATCTTTAAAATATCTTTCTTGTTGAATACGGTTCTTTGAAGGATGGTTAACTGCAGAAGTAGTGGATGTTTGTTTTCTTCATTTACTCAGTGATACATTACTGGTGGCCTAAGTACTAAGTGGTATGTATGAATGCATGTTATGCCACAGGTTTGTGGGTGGTTTGTGGGTTTTGTGTTTTGTGGGTTTTTTTTTTTTTGGTTGGTTTGTTTGTTTTCCTGATAGCTTTCTGTCTTCCCATGTGTGAAAGATGGAAATCCACCCCGAAAATTTTGCATTTATTCAGTGAGCAATGTGACTCCACCAATTACTCTTCTCGGGGATCAGTAGGGTTACTATGGATTCTATAATAATTTGTATTACTGAAATGCAAGGATCAGGAATAATATGAGGGGGATGGAGTACCTTTGCAGTTTATTTAGATATAAGTTTATGTGATTTATTTATTAAAAAAAAAAAAAGAAGTTTTGTCTTCTTTTGCAGTGTAACTGTGGTAGAGGAAGCTCAGTGTGACTTACAAAATTCTTGCCATATCTGAAGTGGTTATCAAGTTATCGATGTGGAATGAGGTGTAGACTCAAGCTCGTGAGCCTTTCCATCTTGTTTCACCTCTGGTGTCCCTGTGTTGTGCTCACCGAATAGTAAGGGTCAGGGCAGGTAGGGGTGGTGGAAGGAATTGGTAGAACTTATCTTGGCAGTGGTGCTATCAAGGCTGGTGATGGGACTGGGGGGTGAAGGGCTGTTCCTCCAAAATACAAGTTATGGAGAAGTAACAGTAACAAAATGTGTGTGGCAGTGTACAAGAGAGGCCTGTCAGACTGCACAGGTTTGATTAAACCCTTCACAGAGTTGTCCTTGCACAGCACTGATTCCATGTCAGCTGGGTACCTTGTCACCCTGTCTGTCTTTCTTGTTTCTGTTAGACAGGAAGTGTCTCAAGTTTTTTTCTTTCCTCATTTCTTTATTTGAGGATACTCATTATAATTTCTTGATACCTCGTAGCAATTGCTGTACATGCACAGGAGTTTCATTTGAACTGCTCTATTCTGGGGTATTATGGAAATGCCCACTTTGGATGTTCACTGTGCCTACACTGCATTTGTGCAGTGTTTTTGATATTTTGGGAAGTGTCACACCATTGACATGTGCTATGGTGATCTGCATGTGTGCGGTGATTTCAATACATTTTAAACCTATTGGACTTGTACAAAATATGTTTTGAGAAGTCTATGTAGAAATATGGAAGCTCTAGACTGGGAAGGTAAGCTTCTAAGACAGAAATGCTGCCTCTAATACAGCAGTTCTGAGTATTTTACATTTGTGTCATTGTTGTATAAATAGTTGTACTGGACAATGTTGACCTAGTCCCTCTGCTCTGCCATGTGTGGATGATCCTAGGTGTCAAAATCATTAAGCCTTACACCAAGACCCTGCCAGGTGGGAGTTTTCTGAAATGATGCCTGACTCACAGCATGCCTGCTATGTATTTGCATCAGTGAAGGGCTGTAAAATAAGGTTTTACTCATCTGATAGTGGATGCTCTGTAGAGCTCACTGACTTGAAAATAGTGGACTGACTTTGGAGGGTTAGTCTTTTCCTCTTCCTGCATGGTGTTTGTTGCAACAGAATTACAGATTTCAGATTCTCTAGTTTAGACTTGCTAAGTTTATTTGACTTTGGAAAATTGCTGCTCAAATAGGCTTACTGCTTAAAATGTATATTCAAGGATTCTCTTACTAGAGTTAACCCATCTTTACATTTAGTGGTAATTGCATCTACAAGTTTTTTTATACTCATGTAAGTGCTACAAAAAATTGTTGTGTTCTCACATGTTAAATTAATAGGAGTATTCAGATCCGGCTTTTGCAAGTGAAAGCTGGGAAGTTACTGTGTGCTGGCAAAGTTTGTCTTCAGGAAGCTGCTTGTAAGTGTTTTCATGTGCAGGTCAAACTGTTTGCTTTTGAAGAAGTGGAATGTTCAGTTGCAGGCAGAAGAGATTCAGAGATTTCATCAAAATTATTTGTTTTGACCTTTCTGAATGTTGTTTTGTATTGTTGAAGTGTAACAACGGAAACAAGAAAAAAAGGCTAGAAAAATAAAATACACTTTGGCAAGACCTTAGATTTGATTTTTTTTTTTAAATCACACCCACTCCTCACACCCCCCCATCATTGTCAAAACATAGCACTTTTTTTCTTTGGCATTTTATTTTTTGAGTGGACAGTGTTGACGTATGTACAGGTCTTGCTTTTTACTGAATAAAATGCCATAAGCTGGGAAAGTAGAAACCATATGTTTTATGATCTGTTTGGTGAATATATAGTGATGTCATTCAGTCTGAGTTTCTAGTTATGGCTACAGAAAGCAGTAGATTCACTAGGAGTTGTGCAAATACAGGAAAATTTAGCAAGTTGAATTCTAGTACATATAATCATAATTTAGGTCCCTGTCTTGACACATTTGTTGGTTTGTTTTTTAGGCAGTTGTACGTGTCACACTTCATATAAAACCTGAGGACTGAATCATGAATCACTCTAACTGATAAGGTTTTTGAACTACAGGTTGGCAGCTGGGAGTCCATTTTGTCATTCAAATGGGTGCAGAAAGTCAAGTTTCTGTAATATCCATACTTAAATGTTTTCTCAGTTTTCAGTGGAGGTACCAGAAGCTTGAAAGATTTGGTTTGTTTGTTATGCTTCTAGGTGTGACTGCAGGGCATGCTGCCTGATGCAGGAATTCCCGTGCAATAGTAGCAATTGCATTCTTTTTTCTGTCGGGTTTCAAATGGTACGCTGATTATTTTGTAGGAGGTGAAAACACATGGACTTATGGATATAGAGCAACTTCTGCTTGAAATGCAAGTGATAATGACAAAAGTTGTTTGGGGTTGTTGTCTTGAATTACTACTGTGTTATATCTCTCTGCTTTGATGGCAGTCCATTTCCTAAGCATTTTGTATGAAAAAAGCAGGCCAGTGTTTTAACTGAGCAACTGCTTCAAGGAATCTCTTCTGTAGTTTTAACTTCATAAGGTGTACAAGGGATTAATTTTTAGGTTTTCTTTGTTTGTCTTGTTTTGGTTTTTTTGTTTGTTTGTTTGTGGGTTTTTTGTTTGTTGTTTTTTTGTTTGTTTGTTTTTTTCTTTGTAGAAAAGGAATCTTCTGCCTGTAGTATGTATGTGCATACTCCTTGGACAAGTTCTGCGTGCTCAGTACCTGTTTTCTTTTGGCTGATCTTGTTCTGTGCTTCAGTGAATTCCTTGACTATTAGACTGACCGTTCTTTTTTTTTTTTTCCTTCAGTGTCTTGTCTTGTGATTGTTCACATTTCTAGGGTTTTTCCATGCGCATATTTTGACATCTCCCTGTTGCCACCACGTGGTTGAGGTTTTTACAAAGTTTCCACTTTTTTTAACCAACATCGAGGATGATGGTGGCTTTAAAAATATTTCTTTATAGCCACATCATGTTATTAAAGACACGTTTGTAGAAACGTCTTTCCAAGATGATTTAGCCAGTGTAATGAAAGTTTGTGTTGGGTTGTTGAAAAGCTTTTTAATGTGAAACACAGTTGCTTATACAATAACTTCTCTCAATAGTGTTAGAGTGCTCTGTGAGTAGTATTAATGCTTCCAGTTTCAGCTGCTGATTACAGAACCAAAACAAAATTCAAGTTTTACCTCCCTATAGTCATTGTCCTGAGGTCATTGTGCTTGGTTCCAGTTACTTGTGCAGTGCTTCATGCTTTCCCTGTGAAGCCGCTGGTGTCTACTATAGTTTCTAAGTTTCTTTTCTAAGTTTCTGTAGTTTCTAAGTAAGTTTTATTTTGAAAGTGTACTTATTGCAAGCTTATCTGTAGTTGGAAAAAAATCTTACTACTAATGTCTTGTTATCATTGATTAACTGATCACGTTTTTTGAGGTGGTGCTGCCTGGCAGTGACTGCCTTGTTGCCAGTACTCACTGTTGGGAGTCCCTTTTCAGTATCTCGCCTATACTAGGTAGTGATGCTCTATTTGAAAAACACAAAGGAAGATGTGGAGTTTTTCTTGTGTAGCCAAGCTTTCTTCGCAGTTTCTGCATGCTTAGCAGACCTTTTGCCATCTTTCTGAATTTCCTCCAAAAAACCCAAGTTTTTGCTGATGTCCACTTTGTTCATTTTGATGTTAAGAACCGTATGACTTTGGTTTGTTAGAGTTGCCGAGTGTTCCAAATGAAATTGAGGTGCGTGATCCTGGAGATGCTGACAGTTTCTTAGACATTCTTCTAAAGAGTAGCATAATTTTCTGCTTAAGAATAGCTTTAGTTTCTTATTCTCAGACTGTTGAGAATGTGGCATTATGCTCCAGGTTAAAGCTTTTCTTTGAGATTTTTTTTTTTTTTAACTATAGTCTGGTGGTCTATCTAATAACAAAAAATAAAGCTTTTACTTCATCCAATTTAATCTATGAAACTCATCAAAAATGAGATGTACTACTACTTTTCACTAATGCTTTTTCAAGCAATGTACCAAACTGGGAAAGCAAAGGAAAAAGAGTGTGGCAAACCAGAATTAGCAATTAGAATAGCAAATTTTCAGAGGCTGTGATTGTAAGAACTTTAAAAACCTCCTGAGGTTCTTCTCTAATCTGTATAAGGTACCATTAGACTTGAGGCTGAAAATGTCTCAGAAGAAGTTTGATACTTTTAATGCCAACTTTATTAGTGACCTTACTAATTGTTGAAAAATTCTGCTCCATTACTTGCCATTTTAAATGTAATAATTTTCATTCTACTTTTACCATTCCTCTTAGACTTTTGTAAATCCCTGACTTTTTCAGTTTTCAGTGCAGTGCTACTTAATGCTTTGAACCCTGAAGTTCAGGTTAGATGCAGTAAGAGAAAGTCCTTTATGTCATATGTAAGCTATGAAGTTAAAACTTCCTTCAATTCTAGCTCCTTACATTTATTGTCTTGTCTTTTTTCCTTTTTCACCCTTCCCCAGCTTTTACCTGAAACTTATTCTAGTATTTGGCAAACCGCTGGTATTATCTTAATAGACTAATACTTATCAGGTTCATTTTTTCTTATTTTTAAATAGAGGTGTTATGTTTGCCAATTACACAGGTTTTAAATTGTTTAAAAAAAGTTGTGTATCCAACCTGTGATTTAAGGTGTTGCTTTTCTTTCAGAGTTCTGAACTTGAGGTCCTCATCCTTTTCTTGATGATAAATGGGTTGTAGTACGTTTGAGTTTAGGAACAGTCTACTTGGCTTTCTATGTTGTTTTGTGAAACAGATGATGTCGTCCCCTCTACAGTTTAAAGAGCTGCAGAAAGAAACAGCAGACAAAAAAAAGATTGTCTTGCTATGATTTCACTGAAGTTGTTTTTTATGACACTTCGATTGTGATTCAGGCAGACATCGGCTGAAGATGGGTTTTAGAAGAAATAGCAACAAAAAGCACAGTATTTGACACAAATATGTATATACTTCCAAAAATTTATTCTATGAAACTCACACTTTCTACTAGCTAAAAGATTTTGAGTTAGTAAAGCAAAGCAAATGAAGAATTGCTAATTTTAGTGTAAATTAAGGAAAAAAAAGATGTCACTTTTTAAGGATGGGCCAGGAGAGTGGTGAATGAGTTCTTAGTGTACAAAAGAGCCTGGTGTTGCTTCAAAAGGCAGTCTGTCCCTGGCTGTGCAGCAAGGATGTCTCCGATGGCAGGAAGTTTCTGTAGGAATGCAAACATTTTCTGAAATAAAGTTCCTCTTAAAAAGCAAAGCATAGTGATTAACATATTTGGCTCTGCCTGGTGTAAAATACACTACAATTACTGGATTCATTTCAGAGTGCAAGGGTTGTTACATTACTGGCTTGAGGTAGGGCTTTCATAACGTGGTACTGTGTCTAATGTGCATGCGTTGCAGCTTTTGATTCAGTTGGTTTGATAGACTCGTGTTGACCATGCAGCCACAGGGCTATGAGGTTACTGCTTAGATACCAGATTTGACTTGGATAGCACTTGTAATCCAAGAGAGATAACCTGGCACAGTAACTTTCTTGTTTGGCATAAATACAACTTCAGTTGGCTCATATCTGGAAGTGTTCAGCTGCTTGATTGTTGTGTCTTACTGAATAAAGTGGAAAAAAGCAGTACAGTGTGTAGGAGAGAAAATAGTCCAGTACTTTATGTTCCTGCTCTTAGTCTCAACAAAAAACTTGTCAATGAAGGCTTCAGTGCAAAAGTTTGGTAGTGTTGTTATGAAGTCAATATAGTAGCTAGCTACTATCAAAAAAAAAAAAAAAAAAAGGTAATTGCTCTTCCTATCTCTTTTGCATGATGCCGCTTTAAACCCAGAAGTAAAAAGCATGGAGGCGATTGCAGAAAATTAAGAATTTCTTGTGTGCTTAGTTTCTAGGCCACACGTTCCCTTAAATGTACACACCATGGAGTCAGCTGGGTTGCTTGTTCAAAGGGAAACAAGGGGTCTGTGTAGTGACAGTGGTGAGGCAATGTCCTGGTGCTTTCAGGAACAGCAAGCTTCTAGAGCATGATCTGATCTTCATCTAAGCTGATCTAAGGGAATTTTTCTTACCTAAATTTATAAAACACGTTCACTATATACACTGCCTACAAAGAACCTCCAGCATTTTCTCAAAGTGCTGTTTTGAAAGTAACGTCTTAGATACTTTGCATCTAGAATTATAAATGCATGTATTTTACATGCTGTGTATCAGGAGAATAAAGCACTATGCTACTTGAAGAATTTTTTAATTTTGGACAATTACTTTGCTTTGACTTCATGATCTGATTTGCGTGGTGGCCAAACCTCACGGAGAAGGGGGGCAGAAAGAGTGAGGCCACCGTCATTCTGCCTTTTGCATTTGGATTGTATTAAATGGAGTTTTTGGAGTTCCAGGCTCAATGTAAATCTACTTATACTTCACATTGTGTTGTAAACAGAATTGTACTTCAGTTTTGCACAGTGTCTTTTTACGGGGGTGAGGTAGCAGGCATTGAGGCCAAACGGGATAACTATCACAGGTATGAGGGTGAGAGTGTAGGTGGGCTGCCTCTGTCACAGAGGCACTGACAGGGCTGGTGGTACAGGGCTCTGTGTGTTGCTAATTTTTGTTACAACAGTACTGTGGCAGTTGCAGTGTGCTTTAAAAGGATTGGGAGCCAAAGCTGGTACGGAATGGGGTATGTCCTTTCCAAAGATGAGGCTTCTTCCATTGCATTTCGTGGCTGGTTTGTAGTATCCAGCACTCATCTTGAGCTGTGATGTTCTCATTACTTGATGCCTTCCTCCATGTGTGTGGCTTCTGTTAAGGCCATTAGTGTTGCTTGAGCTGTAAATGTTATAATACTGAAATAAGTGAGATACTGACAGAGCACTGTGGTAGATTCTGTTCTTCCTTCTTTTACCATCCATCAATACATCACTAGCCTCAACTACGACCTAGCCCAACACTATCCTCCAC
>JANIJG010005229.1:0-16418 GCA_024611175.1 Megaceryle torquata | reverse complement strand
AGAGGAAAAGTATAATTTCTATAATTCAGTAATTTAGTTCTTTTGTGATTTTATTAGGGTTTTTTTACTTTTTTTTTGGTGTTTTTTTTTTTTTTTTTTTTTTTTTTTTTTTTATTCAGCTTACTCCTTGTCATATATCACTTCTCCTCTCTCTTGTACCAGTAATGTGAAGGATGGACTGAATCAGGTCCTACAAAGCCATGAAGGAAAGTAGTTTCTTAAATGTAATAAAAATATTATTAAGAAGACCAGAATCTCTTATCAATTTAGGTCTTTAGTGAAGTATTTTTGTCCTGTATTTTGGGGTGTAGGCTGTAGTTACAAGCTTCTATCCACCTCTATCCACATCTTTGTTCTCTGATTATTTTTGTTTTCCATTGAAGTTTAATACTAATTGTTTTTGTCCAGCAGATTAAAGATGGTTACACATCTGTCACATTCAGTCCTCTGACCAGTTACATGAAAATCCTTTCTGGGAAAGTCATATTTGCCAGGTAGGCAAATATTAAACAAGAATTAATAATAATTAAATAAGATGCAAGTAATTTCTTTTATTGCTAAAACAAAAACAAACAGTCAAAACAAAAAGTGTTTCAAGGAGTTTGTGAGCTGAAAAAGTAAGATGATTCATAAATGCTGATAATATATTTGAAAAAAGCAGTTTTACAGAACTTCTCATCAAATGTGTTTTATATCCTGACTCATTAGCCTTTTCTGTCTATTTTCAGGTAGGGTGTAAGTTTATACAACTGTCAGATGCCATCTACACTGATGCTTCTTTATTATTGAACTAACATTACATCAACACTATTTTGTCTCTTCCAACCAAATGTTGCTAAGTTCTTATCACTAAATCCTGTATCAAATCTAACCTAGAAATTATTTTTATATACATTCAATTGAAACAAATAATGAAACCTGAAGAGATTATTTTTTAGTTAATACAAAGTAACTCTCTGTTTCTAGTTATCACAAATCTGTATCAATCTTTTTCTATAAAATAATAATTAAAAAAACCTTCTCGATTACTATATTAATATTGGTAATGTAATTCAAAGGGAAAAAAAGAACAACCATGCAGAATGGAATTAATTTCACCTGGCTGTGGAGGATTAGAGATCTACACCTGGATCTAAATTAGTCACTGTAAACTCTCTTTATGGTCAATGGAAACAAAGAGGCACTTGTAGAAAACGTCTTACCTGAATTTTTAAGTATCTTCTATAGGGTGAGATAATTTCTACCCTACAAATTCCTATTCTTAGTGAAAAATTAAAAAACAATAGAAGATGTGTAGAAATCCAGATATGGACAATTAATCTCACCAAATTGTTGCATCAACCAACACAAAGGTTACAGACCTTGGTTACACAGGTTAGTCAAGAATCACTATATACCTGTGCACTGCCTGTGCAAGGTAGTGAGCATAGAACCCAAGAACAAGTCTGGGGGTTTGTTTTACAGAGTAAATCCCTGAGATTTTTATTCTTTGTGATCAGTCCTTTGACAGAGTGCTTATAAATTCATCACACAAAATCAGAAAAATGTCAAAAAATCCATTACTTGGAGTTTTCCTAACTTCTTTCTGTCTTGGGCATATTATTTTTGGTGACTAAAAACAAGACATAAAGGTGGCCAAAGTTAAGAATTCTAAGAAAGGGAAAAAAAAAGAATCTGAAAAATCTGAGTATGAGACCTATTTCCTGATTTTTTATAAACCTTTCATTGAATTGGAATTAATTAATTTGAAATAATAATTGTGTAAGCAAAAGGAAAAGCAAAACTTCAGATTAAAATTCTAATTAGGACACAAACACACAAAGAACCCACACACCCCCAGCAATTTATTCTATCTTCTTGCATAGAAAGCATTACACATAAAACTTTTACCACATCCATCATATTCAATAATACATTAGATAATAGGATGAGTGTATGAGAGAATTAATTACAAAACTTGTACCTCCTTCTCATTACCCCTCACACACTAACTTCTAAGAGAAAACCCAGGTCAATAAAAAAAATAGAAAAAAACAATAGTATATTCATTGTTGTATTAGAGATGTAATACAGATATAAACAGAGGAAGACGATTTTGTTTATTATAGGCTCTACTGATATTCTCATCCTTAAAAAAAATAATTTTGAAAACACATTTTTGAAAGAGATTTCATACAGCTATCTTAAAAATACATTTTTATATAAAAGTAATTTAAAATTATAAAAAATCCTAAACATGGACAAAAAAAGAGAATTTTAAGTCTTCCAATAATACTCTGAGAACTACCTTTTCCTAAAAAAAAAAATAAAAAATTTGAATTAAGGTTCATAATTACAAAGTTTTGACATTAATACTGAATTAATATTTGTATTTCCTCTGATGTATTACATGAACCTGAAATTACAATTACTTGTTATTATATACAAATACTTGTTATTGTTGAAAGTGGACTATTACCTATTCCTTGGCATCAGGAAATCAGCATCCTACGCTTTGTTTCTTGGTCTACTTCAAGCAAATTTTTAACTCATATATTCTTCAATCTGCAAAATCAAAGGTTTTGAAACTTTAGGATTTTTTATCTTTTTAAAACCATGAATTAACTATTTTAATGCCACAGTTTAAATTTCAAAACTTATGAAGCCTCTGAGTACACCTGCTGTCTATCTTACTCCATACATGAATGATACCATACACCTAGCAATGAGTCTTTGGATATTTGAGCAAGAAAAACTCCATGGTTGGATGAGAATCATAGGTAGACTCTAGCAACAAAAAAAGATCATCAGCTAAAATCAAAGGGAGAAGTTTAGACTAACAGTTAGAGAAATCTTAAATAGAAGTGCAAGGGAAACTATTTCTGATCTCTGTGTTCATAGTGCTCATGCTGCTTTTATGAATGTTTTTCTAGGGTCCAAGAAACTGGAGTTTATTAATAAAGTAATTTTCTTACTGAGTGTTCTCCAGAGAGAAATGACAAATGTGTATATCCAGAGATATTGTTCCCATAGAAACCATAATTTAGCCACTTTGTGCACATATATTAAAAAAATTGTTTATGCAAGTGAGATGAGATACGGTTTCTTTGGGAACCATAACATTGACTTTACTGAATTTTGTGTGTGCTAAATGTCAGCCATTATTTTGCATTAATATATCTTGTCCTTTATTGCATTGTATTTGCTGAATGATACACTGCATGCTTCTATAATGAAAGGCTGTTTTGTAATATTTTAATGTAGAAGATAAAACATAAGGTGTCAACAAGAGACTAAATTTCAAGTTTCCACTCAGGTTATTCTTTCAGTTGACGGTCTTAGAGTTGAAAAATCATTTCTAGTTACAGATCTGCACAACTGGAGGGTCATTATCTCATTGCTTTAGGGAATGTCACTAGTAAAATATTACACAATAGAATGTGATTTGGAACATTACAGTTATTTTTAATCTTCAGTATAAATAGAAATTAGGGATTAAGACTATAAAGGAATTCTTAAACTAGTGAGAGAGTTTATCTTTTTTGGTCAGATAATGAATACCTTCACATTTACATAAAGCTCATGTCACACATCACAGTAGATAAACAAGATCTACAAGGCCTGTATGTTTAGCAAGGAGACTTTCTCTTCACTATAAAGACAGTCTATAATTACATCAGAAATTTACCTTGCAGGTTCAGTTGTATTATAAAAGAAGTAGTAGAAAGATGTCAAAACAATAAAAAGGAAAAAAAAATGGTTCAAAATTGCTTCTGTTGACTGAAATATTTAATTAAAAGGGTTCAGGATAAGGACCTACAATTCTTTCTTCTTTTTTTCTAACTTATTTTGGAGTAGGACAGAAATGCACACAAAAATCTATCCAGTTTGTTTCCCCTGTACATGTTTATATCATGTTTAAACTTAATACAGTTTATAGACTAACTTGTGGCTTCTAGCTACTCTAACACCTTTAAAAAAGCACCAAAAATCTAGAAGGTTCTATTCCTTCTATAGAAACACTTTCTGATACAAAAGTTTATGACTGGACTAAGTGTCAAGCCAATAGTTCCACCACTGAAATTATGCATTTTCTTAGCATGATGCTTGAAGTATTAGAGAATAAAAGAAACAACTATATTTCTTTTTCTAGCAGGGTGTGGGAAAATAGTTAATATGCTCACCCAGATGATAGACTTCAGAAGAACTTCCACTAAATCTAAATTTCTAGGCCTGCTACCCTCTAGAATCATAGAATCATCCAGGTTGGAAAATACCCTTCGGATCATCAAGTCCAACTATTAACACTACTCTACAACATTCACCCCTAAACCATGTCCCTCAACGCCACATCTAAACAACCCTTAAAAACATCCAGGGATGGTGACTCAACCACCTCCCTGGGCAGCCTATTCCAGTGTCTGACTACTCTTTCTGTGAATTCTTTTTTCCTTATTTCCAGCCTAAACCTACCCTGTTGCAGCTTGAATCCATTCCCCCTTGTTCTATCTCTAATTACCTGTGAGGAGAAACCAGCACCAACCTCTCTACAATGTCCTTCCAGGGAGCTGTACAGAGTGATGAGGTCTCCCCTTAGCCTTCTCTTCCTCAAACTAAACAATCCCTTCTCCTTCAGCCGCACTTCATAAGATTTATTCTCCAGGCCCTTCACTGGTTTTGTTGCCCTACTCTGCACTTGCTCTGGCACCTCAATATCCCTCTTGTACTGAGGTGCCCAAAACTGGACACAATACTCAAGGTGTGGCCTCACCAGTGCTGAGTACAGGGGGACAATCACCTCCCTGTATCTGTTGCTCCAACTGTTTCTAATACAAGCCAGGATGCCACTGGCTCTCTTGGCCACCTGAGCACACTGCTGGCTCATATTCATCCGCTTGTCAGTTAGAACCCCCAGATCCTTTTCTTCCAGACAACTCTCCAGCTACACTTCCCCAAGCCTGTAGCAATGCACGGGGTTGTTGTGGTCCAAGTGCAGGACCTGGCACTTGGCGTTACTGAAGCTTACACTGTTAACATTGGCCCACTGATCCAATCTATCCAACTCTCTCTATAGACCCTCCCTATTGTTATGCAGATAACATTCCCACCTAACTAGGTGTCATCTGAGAACTTACTGATGATACACTCTGTCCTTATCAAGACCATCAATAAAGATTTTAAACAGAAATGGTCCCAACACTGAGCCCTGGGGAACACCACTTGTGACCGGCTGCCAGCTGGATTTAACTCCACTGACCACCACTCTTTGGGCCTGTCCATCCAGCCAGTGCTTGATTCAGCAGATCGTGTGCTCATCCATGCCATGAGCAGCCAGTTTTTCCATTAGAATCCTATGGGAAACAGTGTCAAATGATTTTCACAAGTCTAGGTAGACAATATCCACAGCCTTTCCCTCATCCAATAGTTAGGTCATCTTGTTATAGGAGATCAGGTTCATCAGGCAGGACCTGCCTTTCATAAACCCATGCTGACTGGGTCTGATCCCCTGGTTGTCCTCTCTATGGTTTGTAATGACTCTCAAGATGATCTGCTCCATGACCTTCCCTGATACTGAGGTCAGACTGACAGGTCTGTAGTTTCCTGGATCCTCCTTTCTGCCTTTCTTGTAGATGGGTGTTACATTTGCTACACTCCTGTCCATTGGGACCTCCCCGGTTAGCCAAGACTGCAGTTAAATAATAGAAATTGTATTGGTGAGCACATCTGACAACTCTTTCAGCACGCTTGGGTATAACCCATCCAGCCCCATAGACCTGTGTGCTTCCAAGCATAGCAGGTCAATGACCACTTCCTCTTTAAATGCAATGACTTCATTCTGTTTCCCCTCCCTCTAGGAGAACTATTAGTATAGATCCAACAGCAAGAACCTATGGGGGCAGACAGAAAGACCAGAATTCAACAGTCCTTTCTTTGCGTTACTAAATTTATGCATTCATGTTATATTGTAAGCAAACATAAACTGAGAATATACTATCCAATTGCTAGTTGTGGTGAACCAGCCCTGGTTATCACCCAAGTTCCCATACAGCAACTTGCTCACTCACTGCCCTTCTCCTTAGTAGGAATTGGGAGAGGATGGAAAGAACAGAAAGGAGAAAGCTTGTGGATTGAGAAGAAACAGGAAAATGACTCACCAGTTACTGCTGTGGGTGAAACAGGAAATGAAAAAGGAAATTTGATTTCATGTACTGCCAATTAAGATAAACTAAACATTAAATTAGTCTTTTCAGTATTGGGGAAAAAAAGTGTTTTTCTAGTTTTGGTTGGGATAATTTTCTCCATATGGCACTGTGCTTTGGATTTATAATCAAAAAATCTTAATAACACAACTGCGGAATAGCGCTTACGAAGCGTCAAGTCCCTCTGTTTCTCATACTGTTCTGCCAGCAAGTAGGCTGGGGGTGGGCAAGAGGTTAGGAGTGGGGCACTTCCTACTCTAATGACCTTGTTGTTTCTTCTCTCCAGCATTTTTTCCCCTTTCTTAGATATTTTTCAGACGTATTTCATCTGGCTCACCTTTGGCCTGTGGTGGGTCCATGGCTGAGCTGGCTGGCACTGACTGTGACTGACTGTGGCCTTGACATTCTCCCACAGATGCCAACACTGTAGCCTCCTAACTCTTCCAACCAAAAAAACACTATCCCCTGTCATTTACACCAAATACACTAGTCAAAATCTACATGGGTTGCATAGTCCAACATCCAAGGCCAAATAAATATATGTTTCCATCACAATATTAGTTCGGTGCTATGTTAATGTATTTCATGTATTAACATATCTTCCTACACTATATCAAACAGTCATTACCTTAGACTATGCTTTAGTGGACTTTCATATTTTGGAAATGGTTTTACAAAAAAAAGCAGCTTAGACAAAATCTGAAGGTCATTTGAGGACATAATACAGACAGTTATACAACTTTAAATTTACAGGAGATGCTTTCAAAGATGAGCTCATTTTTCTACCAGACATTGTCAGAAACAGTCCTGCTAAAGTCAGTGAGATTCTTCGTGGAGCAATATGTTATCCATTTTGGGTTATCAGAATCTATCCCATAATGATTACAGTGAACCATTAAATTCTTGACATTTATCATACTGTGGTATTTACCATTAGTGAGGCATTTGCAGTTTCCCTATGCCTGGTACGGGGAGTACTGCAAATACCATATGAAGTTTAACTACCATTAGCAGTAAATGTCAAGATTTCAATGTTACTTGCTCTACATGTAGTATGAATTTAGAACTGAAAATGTTCAAAAAGTCAGAATTCTGAACTAAATTTGTTTTGTTGTATTCTGCATTGTATCATGTAATCTTACAGATTTAAGTTATACTTTGGATTATTTCAGGTTTATAGAAACTGTTGAAGACTTCACTGTCAGTAATTTAATCAAAGTTTAACTTTCTTAGAAGTTCATGCCATGCAGTACATATACTATATATATATATATATATACAAGCATAGTCAGTAAGTGCAAGCGTTACTGCGCTTAGGTAATAGTAGTCTGTTTTATAATAATATAGTGTAACTAGTTTTGTAAATTGTTCTTCATAAGCTAAAAGGAACTGGATAAAATTACAAACTAGAATATTAGAGACCAGTAATATTCTCAGACATTTGAGATTATATATGAAAATAGAAATGTATACATATGCACACGCATATTTGACATTAGACCTTTCTCATACCACTATTTTGTAAGCCTGCAAGCTCTACTTTGGTTACAAGCCTTGTTTGCCCTTTATATTCCTTGTACACCACAGGGGGAACAGTAAATTACCTAAAATTCAGCAACTGATAACATCTGATTATATGTGGAGCATTCTTAAACCTCAATAAATCTCTCAGGTTTCAAGTAGCATTTCAGGGTGAAAAAGGAAATAAAGAGTTAATAAAAATCAAAGCAAACTAACAGAATGAAGTAATGCAAACTGTTCCTCCACTTAGCTGCTAGCCCGAGGTGTGTCAGGGTCCTGCTCGCTGTATTATTCACATCAGGTATCCATGGAAATTGCTGCAATTTCCAGTAAAATCAACTGCTTTGTCTGACTTTTTGTGAGGAAGGAAGCACTGAGAGGAGAAAGGTCAGACTTTCATTTAATCTGGGATTTGAGGAAGATCTGGAAATGGAAAGGTTAACTGGATCCTGCTATAACTTAGCCTAAGTGTCTTGGAGATGATATTGATCATCTTATAAAACTGGAGAAATGGGTACATTGATGGTCAACAGGTCTGGGAGAAAAACAAAACAAAACAAATAAATAAATAAATAAAATTAAAATTAAAAAACCCCAACCAAACAACAACAAAAACAAAGCAATGAGCAGTGTAGAAATGCAGTAATTTCACCAGCCATTTTAGACAAGGAAAAAGAAGTCATAAAAAGTCTGACTTTAGTTCCATAGAAGAAAACATAGAAGAGTAAAAAGGCTTTACTAGGGAACATCTAAATGACATCTATTTGCAGTATTTAAAGAAAAATAATATGAATGAATAGCTAGAAGTTTATCCCTTCCACTCATACTGACATTCTTTAAAGAGAATGCAACTCTGGAAGAGGCACCAAAACTTTTAAATGGATAGCAGACTGTGTATTTAGGAGACCTATTAGCCATGGTATATAGCTTGACTTTTACAGGGTAGTCATTTACAGGAACTTTCAAGAGAAAGCAAAGATGTAAGTAACATGTAATACAAAGACTTATTTGGTAGTTCAGGTTAATAGATACCATTTTGAAAAAGCCTGTTTTAAAGGATTTAAAAAATTATTTTTATGCTGTCCACAGATTTTCTAAGGGAAAAAAGAACAGACTAAAATTAATTTGAAGCCACTGAAGATACGTGACTGCTAAATACTCCTACTGTATTATAATGATGCAGTTTAAAAGGGAAGGGAATCATTAGTTTCATTTTAAGTCAGAGCCTATTACTGGGAACTATGATAATGGGCAGAGTAAAAGATAGGACAGAATATCAGGCCTTTGTTCCCTTCAGAAGGGAGTCACCTATGACAATGACCCTTTTTTTAATTTGTGGAAATAGTTTTGATTTATGATATAGGCCAACTTAATTTCAGTGACACATCTAAGCTAGACAAACCATTAACCTCATAATATTATTAGTTTTCACTTGCAGGGCCTCATACATGTTACACAAGGGCACCTGGGAAGGTGGGGCTGTTGCTGACAGAATGAAAGATTACTACTTACCATATTTCCAAATCCTGAATTAAGAGATGAAATTAAGAGAGGAAAATGAAAGAATATAAGTTTTATATTCAATACAAAATAGAAGAGAATAGAGTTTGCTGTTAAGATTTACCAGCAATTAAATAGTCTGAATCTTTATTAGTTTATTTTAAACCCTGCATTGAAACCTATCCAACTGAGTGAAAATAGTTTCTTTCTGTGTGATTTCCAATTTCAGCATACTTTCTCAAAGGATAGACCAGATTGAACCAGATAATATAAAATTTCAGGAATCAAAAAGATTGCTGTATCACCAAAGATAATGCCTTGGATATGCACACCACATGCTAAAAATATGAATTTTTACACTGAATGATACTGACTACATCCACACTGATACTTCAGCAAGCTAAGTACTCCTGTAGGATGATGAAACACCAAAAATACAATGTGACTCTCTTCAAAGAAAATTAAACTATCCAATTTCTGTCAAGGTGCTTTATTCTTTTGTCATACTGCTGGCATAGGATTTGGTTCCAGATTCATATTCCTAAATAGAAGTGTGTAAGTGTAGGTGTCCAAGAGTCTGCAAATGTAAATCTGTTTAGCTAGCTTTGATTTATTCTAGTATTTGGATGGCTGTACAGCTCTCCATGCTACAATTCAGTTGCCTAAACAGAGGTACGTACAGCCAATGTAGAAAATGTAAATGATCATATTATTCCCAGCCTTCAGCAGTTCATCCAAAAGGGTTGACTCCTCCTTCCCTGTTCTTATGTGAATATGTATCTGCCAGACTCATGAGGATATTTCAGATATTTTAGCACACCAGAAATAACATCCGCTGCTACAGTTAAGAGCTGACTCCTATCTCCAGGTTTCACTGATTTCTTTGTCTAGTTGACAGTTGACCATGACGGTAACAAAGAAACCTTGCTCAGGCACGCATATCTAAATTTTTGTATCTGAGCAATGTTTTGATGACTGAGAAGCTGCTGCAAGGGCCCTGAGCACACCTCCTCACTTCTGGGTGTTTGCTGGCCTGGGCTCAGGATGAGCTGGGAAGAAGTAAATTTGGTAACCTTGGCCTGAGTCCTGTTCTTGCTAGGACCTCCAGGACTGGCCTGAGCTCCAGCCTCTGCTGTGTCACAACCTGGCCCTGATATACAGGATAATGTCTTCAGCCTGTCTCCATACCCAGGAAAGTTTCCTCTGTGTGTGCCTAAGGCTGTCCCAGTGCTCCTCAGCTACTCTATCTCGTGTCTGGGGTACTGGAATGGTGTCCAGATCCTGACTTGACAGACCCCTAGGGAATCCCTGCTGTTATACAGGGAGCCACATACTTCACCTTCATAGTCACATTAACAGTCAGTGGTACACATGGTCTTCTAGCTGGCTGATGGAAAATGGCTAGAAATTCAGATTACTATGTTTCTTACTTCTTACCGCTCTTCTGTCAGAGGTATTAAAAAAGTACTTCAGTCAACAGAAAAGCTCCATACTGGTAGTGATTCCCTAGATAAAAAAGGGTTTTAAAATTAGCAGTAAAACAATGACACCATTGAGGGTATTTGGAAGGAGCCAGTGTAGGACCTTAGAAAGAAATTACAGTGTGACTCTCTTCAAAGAAAATTAAACCAGGAAAATTGCAACATCTGGAAATTATATATAGAACCAAGTGATCTCCACAGAACAACTATTCTTTCATTTCCACTGATTAGGACTAGGTAATGAAAACATACCTTGTAAGTGTAAGGTCTCCACCTGTGTACCAGTATGAATTTGTGAGATCTGTGGCATAAAACTTTTTGGAGACATGAAAACCAAAACATGGATGGTGTGCAAGTTGCCTGACTGGGGAATTTCTGGGAAAGGCGTATAGAGTCTATGGCTGCTGGTATCATCCAAAATCATGGTAAATTGACAGGCTGTAAAGAAAAACTTCTAAAGATGAGAAAACTAGACTACTAGCAAGAATTGCTGCAGTATAGGAAGTGTGACTGGAATACCATGCTAAGAGTGATCAGGCAGCTGCATTCTTCTTACATCTGAGGACTCTCTTGATCAACCATCTTATTACAATGAGAATTAACACCACATCTCAGGGATGAAGGAATAACATGGTCCAACATCTGGGAGATTCAAACCATTTACCAAAGACAATCATAAGGATGTGTAAAGCTAGAATTTGTCCTTTCAGGAAAATGAACATCCTTATCTGTCAGAATGACATACCTTAAGAAAGGTGCTGCCTGTGTCCTAGTATTCAGATTCCTGAATATTAACACTGTGGAATTATGAGAATTTCCTGGCCTTCTGACTGGAATATAACAATAGTTGCAAAGTATCAGACAATGATACTGACATACAGGATTTTAAGAACATTAGGAGAATTACAATATTCATCAGTGAGTGAGAGCTCAAGAGATTAAATTTTAGTAGGTATTCTCTAAAATCCTCACATCTAAGAGTAAAAGGATAAGTTACTCATTCTGAAGATAAATGTTCAGCTATGGAATATCTCAAAGAAGCCTACATATTGTGCAGACATTTAGTTTTTGGACTTTTGAACATCTTTGAACTTGCAAGTACATAAAAAACCAGAATAAAACTCAAGTGTATTTGGCAACGGGAAGAAATTAAATAAAATAAGTGAGATTTAAATTCAAGGATAATATAGAGCATCATAACTAGGAAGAAATAATCAGCTATACAAATACAAAAATAAACAAACGTAATAGGGAAAAGAAGGAGGAATAAAAATTTTCTTCATAGTCTTGGGAAACATGTTTGCTGGGCTTAATGAAAATAAGTGTTTTGTCAAGCAGATTTTTTTGTTTTTATCTAATGCCTCAAGTCAAGTACAGCCTTGAAAATTTAAAATCGTCTCCCTACTACCCTTTAAAAAATATTACAGGAGGAAAGTCCAGAACAGAAAAACCAGTCAGGTATAGGAAAAACGACCATTCCAGGCTATATTCTGTGGAAGAGAAATCTGAAATACAAGTCCTCAACTACCTAAAAGATACCTGCAAAGTAGAAGAGGAGGTTATTGAAAATATTTGGATAGAGCAAGAAATAATGAGCTTAAGTTAGACTAAGCATTTCAGTAGAGTGTTTTCAGAAGTTTTAACATGTCTTAGTTAAAGACTGCATTCCCTTTTGGCAGCCTTTGTTTAGCATTGATGTAAATAGTATATTTCACTGTAGGATTGAGAATGGCCTTTCTAACCTCTTCAAGTCTTTTTACAGACTTGATTTTTATGATATCTCAGAGGCAATCCCTACACAAATTCAGCTACTTCTCTTTTTTCCCACCTTTCTCAATAATGTATAGTTTAAAAACATATTTTTGTGCTTGAGCTAATCAGCTTCTCTCTTTTTCTTTCTGAGACAAATGTTTTTCTGAAGGAGGTGGATGTCTCTGATGAAGTAATTTCTTAAATCAATGGAGTTCTGTTGAATTGGATGGCATAATATTGATTTACATTATCTGAAATATGAATTAGTAATTTCCTTCTTTTGTTTCTTTGATTTTTTTTTGTTGTTTTTCCACAAGTATTTTGTGATACTCTGTCACCAGGATATCCAAATTCTGTGAAATCAAAATTCATATGTGGTTATTGAGAGAAAAGAAATCTACAGAGGGGAAACCCTAGCAAAGAGGTAGAGATAGATCAAGGGTTTCTGGTTCTGTTAATGATTTGCAGAATCCTTTTATCTCTAATGGCTCTTTGTTATTAGTTTGCCCTTAAAGTTGAACCCCCACACCAATTTTTCCTCAGGGGGTTGCATTCAGGCAAGGAGTGAAAAGGAAAATTTTTCAGGGAAACCTAATGAAAACATTAGTGGAAACTTTTATTTAAAAGAAAATTAAAAATCCACTAAAGGAGAAAATACACTGCTAAAGAGGACATTAATTGTCTTTTCTCCTTTATGAAAGTAGAAAGAAATTTCAGTTTGTTTTATATGGATGCTCTTTAAAATGAAACAAAAATGGAAAAATTAGATCACTTTTTTCTATATTTGGATACACCATTATGAGCATAAGAACTTTTTAAGAGCAAACCTTCTCAGCATCAGAACCAGCATATTTGTGTTAAATAATACAGAAGGAACAACAAAAAAGAATTAGCACTACATTAGAAATAGAATGAAAACAAATTATTCTCTAGACAATAAAGAAAAAAATATGAAGCATTTCATTATAGATTTCCTGGTGTTTATAGCTAAGAAGGATGTGCTAAGAACTTCTCCAGAATACATCATGGAAGCTACTGTTCACTAAGTTCCTTAACAGACTGTTACCTCGATCACCATAGATGTAAGCTTTGCCAGTCTCAGTAATACACCTACAGGCCTTAGTTATTGATGAGTGCTGCTAATATATCATACAAACACTACTCAACTATTTTATTGGCTTTATCATCACAATATACTGAGAAATAGGAAAGTCATATAGCCTTTTTGTATTAAATTCTCCCATCACTGATCAAATTTCTAAGCAATTGAAGGACACGTTGTTAGTGGAAGGCTGTATGCAGATGAATACTATATATTTAAAGTTTTCTAGGTAGTTAAATGTCATTCCTTTCAATGTAATTTGAAATATGTTATAAATAGCTTCCAGGAGGAATCTGTATAGCCTGAAGCATACTGTAGAATGAGATAAAGAATCGTCTTTTCTATGATTTTTGATGAGTAATGGCATCTACACAAGGGGAAAAAAGCAAAAAGTTATATTTGTAGCTAGCATAGTCAATGCCAGATGGTCTGTAGAACACACTAATTCCTTGCCTGCTAGGAATTCCTAATTACCACTTTAAAAGAAGTAATTTAAGTAATTTAGTAATGGTTTCGTCTGATGTAACACTAAAAAATAAGTAAAAATAAGAGGAATGAAAATATTTATGTTAGAGATAAAATTTAATCATTTAGCTTTCATCTGTAAATCTGTGGTACGGCACTGATTATTCTAGATTTCAACACAAACAAGTTCCATTTATTATATGGTAGTGAAAATTGTTGTATTGTGCTAAATCCTGTAATTTCTTTCCTCTGTTTTCCTCAATATTTTATGGTTTTTGCCTCTGTCCTACCTATTCTTTTTACATTGTATTCCATATGGACAACACAAAATAAAACTGCAAATGTAGTCACTGTATTAAAAAGAGAAAAATAAAGGCAGATTTTTTCCACCAAAAAGCATAAAAACCTGATAGCATTTTGTGGAAGAGTACCATAAAGTTATGAAGATTTGAATCAATTTCAGAGGAAATGAAATTAAATTAAAGGTATAATAAAACTTTTTTTAGCTACTGTTTCTATACTTCACAACTCCTGTCAGCTAAAAAGAATGTTCATGCTAATTATATTTCCTGTGTCCATAATAGAGTAATAAACATTCCAGCACTCATTCATTTTTGTCTATACATCACTAATATGTAATGCAAACCCTTAATATTTTCAGTCATAAAAATTTACTGATCCCTAAACTTCATAGGTTGTGAATAACTATGGCATCTTATTATTATTATATTTGTTGGAGATTCTTTAACTACGTGTCCACATCTATAATGTTAGTAACGTAAACAGATTGTGAATTGCTTGCTTGCTACAAACAAAAGGTAAAATTAGAACACTCGTATACATGAAAATGAAGTTAGGAGTATTTTTACGGATTTTGTTAGCATTTGAGGAGGATGGAATCACAAGCATTTTAGGGCAAATCATGTACTTTAAGACAAAGAATATTTGTAATTTGATAAATAGAACAAACTGTAAAATACTGTGAATTAAAGCAGATGTATTTATTTCTCGGTAATTACACTGCAGCTGAAATGCAGATCAGGATGAATTCTTTATATGGTGCTGTACTTGAAGCAGCCAAACTCTCCATCCTGTCTAGGTCTCTTTGAATGGCTGCACATCTTTCCAGTGTGTCAGCCACTCCTCCCAGTTTGGTGCCATCATCTGACTTGCCAAGGGTACACTCTGCCAGAACTGCACATCATCCTGATCATGAAAGATCTTGAACAGGATTGGATCAAGTATTAATCCCCAGGGTGCAACCACTAATTATTGACCTCCACAAGGCTTTGCACCACTGATAAATCTAGACCAAGATGGTACATTTTTACAATGCTGTCAGTAGGGTAAAAGTGAGAAAACTTGTGGATTAAGATAAAGACAGTTTAACAGGTAAAGCAAAAGCTGTGCACACAAGCAAAGCAAATCAAGGAATTTACTTGTTACAGGCAGGCAGATGTTCAGCCATCTCTAGGAAAGCAGGGCTCCATCATGCATAATGGTGACTTGGGAAAACTTGCCATCACTGTGAATGTCTCCCCTTCCTTCTTCCCCCAGCTTTACATTAATGAGCATGACATATGTTATGGAATATCCCTTTGGTCAGCTTGGGTCAGCTGTCCCAGCTGTGTTCCCTCACAACTTCTTGTGCACCCCCAGACTACTCTGGTGGAATGGAGTGAGAAGCCTTGACTCTTGTGTAAGCACTGCTCAGAAATGAAAATATCCCTGTATTATGAACATGTTTTTCAGTGTAAATCCAAAACATATCCCCATGGTTGCTACTATGAAGAAAATTAACTCTATTCCAGACAAAACCAGAAGAAAATTTGACATTTTTTTTTTAAAAGATAGTGAAAAATTAAAATTATAACTTTGAGGACCTCTCTGATTTTTATGTGTAGGTACTGTCTAAGAAAATAAATGTGAAATATACCCTGATCGCTCCAGATCTTCATATTTACCAAGGACATCCAGAGACGCAAAAAACACAGTCAATGCAACTATTGCTTATTGCATTCTAGGGTAAATTCAGCTTGCTTTAAAATAAAGAATGGAAAGGTAGAGATTGTATGTTTTTCTTGTCTTGAGGAAAGAAGTGAATGATAATTAACTCAATGAACTGAAGGTGTTCAGAATGGAAGGGGAAGAATACTGCAGTTGGGACTTAAAATTAAATGACAGGGTTTCTTTCTTCTGTCTGAAAACACAAACATTTAAATGGCCTTTGAAAGAAAGATCAGCCACATTTGCCCCTGCTTTGAAAGGACACATCATAGTGATGTGTCATCTTTATATATAATGGGAGAACTCAGTGCTGAAAGTAACATTTCTGCTATAATCTCATGTTAACAATTGCAAAATAAATAGAACCCTAACTGTAGCTTTCATAAAGAGGAGAGGAGAGGAGAGGAGAGG
>JANIJG010005226.1:0-26656 GCA_024611175.1 Megaceryle torquata | reverse complement strand
TGGGGGGCCGGCCCTTGGGCAAAGCCCCCCCTAACCGAAAGTCCCAAACCTTAACCAAATTTGCCTAAATTCAACTTTTTTTTTTTTTTTTTTTTTTTTTTTTTTTTCTCCTGAAAGTGAGGCCAGTCAGAATTTTCTGGAGGTTGAGACAAGAGCTCGACCTTCAGAAAAGCGGCAGGATTTGGGTTCTTGTAGAGAATCTAGACTCTTGAGTCTGAGGAAGTGGTCTCTTGGCTAACCTCTGCTCCTTGTGCACTTTTTATCTTTGTTCTGCTGAAGAAACCAACATACTTTGAACCAGTTTGAAACTTGAAGTCAGTGAGGAGAGGACCATCCCAGTTCTTTGCACCATTCTGTGTGGATTGGTACCCGGTGAGCAACAGCCCCTTCCTGCTTCGGCGTGTCAGGTCGCTCCTGCCCTCTCTGCCTGTCTCCCCTTCTCCCAGAGCTGGATTCTTTGGTCTCTTGTTGTTGCTTCCTCGCAATGTTTGCCTTGCGTTCAATTATGGGTTTTCTTCATGTGTTTTATTGGTTTAAAAAAAAAAATTGAAAAAAAAGAAGAAAAAAAAATTAAAAAAGGAAGAAAAAAATAATAATAAAAAAAAAAGTACTTCCGGAGTGTGCTGACCATTGTCTTGTACTGTACAGAGCCCAGGTTGTTAGAGTCCAGCAGAGATAAAGTGTGTTACGCAGCACCCAGTTTTTTAAGAGTATGGTTTGTGCCAATGCCCCTTCTTTAGTAGTGCCAGAGACTCTTTACAAGTGCCAATGTGGTGGAAATTATTTGGTTATACTTGTATATTATAGGATCCTGATTTAAGACAATTTAAACATTATCCTATTTAAAAAGATACTATATAAAATGCTGTTTTTAAACCTTGTCATTTGCAATGCATGTATTGTTGTGCGTGTTGGGGTGGGGGGAGGGAGGAGGGTTGGGGAAAGGAGTTTCTGAATAAGATGCCCAGTGTCAGGATCTATTCAGGCTCCAAACTCTCTCATTCCTGTCCAGGAGTGCGATTGTTTCTTGGAATGATCCCACTCTGACTGCTGGGCAAACAACACTTATTACAGAAATACCTGATGGAAATTGATTTTCATATCTTTCTCCTGAAATAAATTCTCTGTTTGAAATTGGAATAAATTTTGTTCCTAAAAGCCGTGGTGGTCCCGCCTGCGTTTCTTCACTCCCGTCCCTTTCCTCCTGCTTGGTCCCCTGGGGGACCTGCGTCCGACCTCGGCACCCTCTGCCCTTCCCGTGGGTGAGGGTGGCCCTGCTCAGGAAACAGGGGCTCTGAGGCACAGAAATAGTGTGGTTTGGTAAATAGTAAGGTGTAATATCCTGGATATGGAAATGTGTGTGATGTACTGTTCTCATCATTTCCCAGGGGGGTGGGAGGGGTGGCTGAGCAGCGTTGGGAGGTGTCTTTTTAAGGTTGACTTCAAAGTTGTCAGGGTTTTGGGATTAGAAGTGCTGGGTGAAGCTGTCAGTGCTCTGCGCTGCCTCTCGCTGCAGCATCAGCACCTCTCGGGCAGGTTTCTTGTGGGTTTGATGTTGCAAAAAGCAGAAATGCTGGTGGGACCAGACCTACTTCATAGAATCACAGAATGGTGGGGTTTGGAAGGGACCTCTGGAGATCAGCGAGTCCAACCCCCCTGCCAGAGCAGGGTCACCCAGGGCAGCCCACACAGGAACAGAGCCAGGGGGGGCTGGAAAGTCTCCAGAGCAGGAGACTCCACACCCTCTCTGGGCAGCCTGTTCCAGGCTCTGTCACTCTCACAGTGAAGAAGTTTCTCCTCATGCTGAGGTGGAACCTTCTATGCTCAAGTTCATACCCATGGCTCCTTGTCCTATTTCTGGGCACTACAGAAAAGAGCCTGGGCCCTTCCACTTGGCCCCCACCCCTCAGATATTTATCGACATTCATAAGATTGCTCTCAGGCTTCTCCTCTCAAGACTCAACAGCCCCGGGGGAGATGCTCAAATCCCTTCATCATCCTCGTAGCCTCTGTTGGACTCTCTCCAGTGGATCCCTGTCTCTCTTAAATTGGGGACCCCAAAACCGGATGCAGTATTTCCAGGTGTGGACTCACTAGGATGGAGCAGAGGGGGAGCAGAACCTCCCTAGACCTGCTGGACACGAGTTTTCTTAATGCACCCAGACCTCCAGTCTGGTTCATTAGAAACACGAAACGCTGCTTCAGTTTATCCCCTTAGGAGTCTGGGGATGGCTGACTGTGGAAGCCTTCACCAAGGGGTTTCCTGGGATGGAGCTCCTGGAACTTAATTCTCCTTCTCTAGGTTCATTCCCCAGGAATTCCAGATGAAATCAGCTGGGAGTCGGTAGAGATGTCTCCTCTTCCTCTGCATCAGGTTCCCTGCCTTTTCAAGAAGCTGCAGCCTGGGATGTTCCGCTCCCTCCTGTGCCACTGGAAGCCCGGGTGAAGCCGCAGGCACGGGCAGCCTGCCATGCCACGTTCCCTTCCAAGCCCCTCTCAGTCCCATCGGCCGATGCACAGGCAGCTATTTGTGTCAGTGCTTTTCTCTACTCCAGGATGGACGTAGGTTGCTTTTCTCAGTAGCTCTGCCCTCACCAGATGGAAAGCACCAAACAAGAGCCGAGCGAAGCGCGTTTGGTTTGTCGTTTCGGTTCCTTCAGCTCCACAGGACTCGTGTTGGGCCGTTGTTCTCGAGGAGTGCACAATCTGCTCAGATGAAAGGAAGCCTAGCGACAGATTCAGACTCTGCAAGGAAGAAGGTAAAGTCTCAACACCTGGTCTTCCCACCTGACTGCCCAAGAGCTTCGTGGTTTGGCTTTCTGCAGCCTCCAGCCAAGACCACAACTCGAATACTGTGTCCAGTTCTGGGCCTCTCTCTACCCGAAGGACACTGAGGTGCCTGAGAGGGTACAGAGGTGGCTACCAAGCTAGTAAAGGGTCTGGAGGATGTCTCTTATGAGGAGAGGCTGAAGGATCTGGGGCTGTTTAGCCTTGAGAAGGCTGAGGGGAGACCTTAGTGCTCTGTACAACCACCTGAAGGGAAGCTGTAGTGAGGCAGGAGTTGGTCTGTTCTCCCTGGTGACAAGCTGGAACAAGAGGAAATGGCCTGAAGTTGAACCAGGGGAGATTCAGGCTGGATATTGGGAAGAATTTCTTTACTGAAAGGGTTGTCAGGCATTGGAACAGCCTGCCCAGGGAGGTGGTGGAGTCACCATCTTTGGAGGTGGTTAAGAGCTGGGGAGATGTTGTGCTTAGGCAAATGGTTTAGTGGTTTTGATAGGGTTGGGAATAAGGTTGGACTTGATGATCTTGAAGGTCTCTTCCAGCCCAAACGATTCTATGATTCTGTGACACACGTGCCCATGGTGCAGCGTGTGCAGGAGGTCAGGTCCCTGCCCATCCTGCAGCCCAGGGAAAGCGGCAGCTGGAGCAGCAGCCGAAGGAACAACCCACGCAGCTCGCTCCCAGTTGCCGTCTTTCCCAAGGGTCCCTCAAACACCAACTGAGGAAACTGTTCCCAGTAAGACTGTGAGCTCCTGGCCTGGGGTGAGAGGCCCTCAGTTCCTCTGTCCTGGGCAGGAAGGACCCCATCCTGCAAGGAGAAGTCTTGGGAACCCAGGAGCGGTGTGGAGGACCCTGCGTCTGCTAGGACGGTTCCTTCCTCCTGCTCTCAAGGGGTTTCTTGGGCAGAGAGAACAGCCAGAGCTGGGCTGAGGGCCAGGAAAGGTGTTAGTGCTGCAAGTCCCTTAAACCAGGACTATCGGACATCGCTGCCAGCACTGCAACGGGTCCTCCGGTTGTGTACAGAGAGGGGCCCAGGCATTAAGGAAATCAATTCCCATCTTCTTCACGTGAAACAAGCCCGTGCAGAGAAGAGGGTGAAGATGAGAGAATTTGGGATTCTCCTTGCCCTCACACAGCCAGCATCCTCCTAGCAGGAGAGAGGTCTTTTCTCTTTGCTCTCTCGGGAAAGCTGGGGAAGCATCTGTCCAGGAGGAGAATGAAATGTCATATAAAATTCATAAAGCAGGCGTAAATGCCTCCCTCCTTCCACTTCAACGTTCTCTCCTGTGTCTTGCCTGACCTCAATTTGCCTTTGCAACATCTGTAGCACCTTGGGTTGAGAACTCGTGGCTTGTGAAGTGGTGTCATGGCTCCTATGCTGGACTGTAGGACAAGACTCAGCTGAGTGAAAGCTTCTGAGCAACCGAGCTCCGGAGATGGGTGAGGACATAGCTCAGAAGGGGCTACAGGTGCAGCTTGGGGGTTGTTCTGCAGCCTGGGCAGGTGCTGTTACTTGTTGTCACCTCCTGTCCTACGCAGTGCTCCCAGAATTGCTCCTCCCTCCACCTCAGGTGCGTATCTGTAGCTCCTGGCCACAGAAAAAAGTGGTGTTTGTACGAAGCATCCGAGAGGCAGCATCTGCTGCTGCGCTGCTCCGGGTGCTCCCTCCCCTGGGGCACAGACCTTCGGTCCCCAGCGCTGTAACCAGCCCATGGCTTCAGTGTGGTTCGCTGCAAAGTGGAGGTGACATCGAATGAGAACATCCCTGGCATTCTTCTGGAAAGAAGAATCTAATTCTAACCAGGCAGCCTGGATAGAAAAGACATCTCAGCACCACATCAGCTTTGCAGCGCTCGATTCAGCGCGGATTAAAAGAGCCCCAGGGAGAAGAGGTGCCTTTCCCAGCTTAGCTACGAATTCACTTCCAACCTGCAAGTCTTATGCTTCGTTGAAAAAGGTTGTTGGGTTTGTTTGGGGTTCGTTGGGTTTTTTTTGAGGTCAATTTTTGGATCAACTCGGAAGCTGTTTAGACAGAACCTCGAAGAACACGTGCTGTTGCTAACCCAAAGAGGGCACTGTGTGCGTGCAAAACCCAGCGCGTGAATGTGCTCCCCCTTGTGCAACAGCATCACCATCCCCAGCAGAAAGCACTGGGAATTTTGTTGGGTTGTAGCTTTTCTTAGTTATGGGAATGAGCGAGGGAGAGGGAACAACTTTGAAATGGTTTGAATTACCAGGTTTGGAATCTTAAAACCTCTGCTCTGGTGTTTTGTATCCACGCTGGTCTCACGTGGGCTCTGACGAGTCACCTACAAAGGTGAAAGTGAGGAAGGGCAAATGCTCCCCAGAGTACACCTTGAAAAATAAATCCCATTGGGGGTTTTCTTTTACTACAAAAACCTTCAATCTGACCACTGCTGCTTTGCCAAACCAGCCTCCACGTGCTGGTAACCCACTGAGAGGTGGGAGCTCAGAGCCCCCCCAGCACCGAGTCAGCGATTTCTGCCAAAGTCGTGATCCCAGAGGGGAAAACATCGTGCCCCTGCCTCTGGCTGACCCTCCAGATCCTGGGAGAGTCATGGATGGGGGTGGGAAAAATTCCAGCCTGGGATTCAGGTGTTTTGGGCAGTGACTTTCTCCTGAGCTGTTCAGGAGCCAGAGGCTGAGAGAAATCTGAATCTGAGAAGGAAGAAGGCTCTCAAGGTGCAGACATAGTTTATTGGTTGTACCTATTCTTACAACGCTGGAGCTACAGCGAGAGGGAGAAAGGAGGCAGCAGGTTTCAGAGGTAGGGAACAGCAGTGAAGCAGGGGCTGAAAGCGTCCTCCTCGGAGCTGGGGCAACCAGGTAACCCCAGGGCTCAGGCAAAGGAGACCCAGGCATCTGGTGTCACAGACGCAAGGGGCAGTGAGGAGACTGCCCACCTCCCCCCCCCAGTCTAACTGTCCCACCTCCTACAAAGGCCAGCAGACACCCCAACAGCTACTGTCACCTCACCCAGGGCTGTCCTGCTGCTTCCTTTCCAGAGCTGTAGCCACAAGCAGTTGACAAAGGGGCAAATCAGAGCAGTGGAGCACAGGAGCACATGCCGTGCAACCGGGCGCTCCCCAGCTTGTCCGGGGAACTGGCTCTGTTGAGGTGTCACCTCTGCACTGAGCTCCCCCCACCCCCTCTCCCCCCATAGTTTGGCTTTTCCAGGGAGGAGTCCTTGCCATGTCCAGGAGGATCAGCAGATGCTTCCCAGGGAGAAAGGAGGATAAAGCAGGTGAGAGTGGGGCCATGAAGTGTTGAGTTTTGCAGGGCAGCAGCTGCGGGGAGGGGAGGGTCACGCTGACTTCATGATTTTGTTGATCCACTGAACGTAGGAAGCAATGCGTGTGTAGTAACTGAGCCTGTTGCTTTGGCTGTAGGAGAAGATGCCGTGGGCTTTGTTTCTGCAGATGAGCGGATCCCCAGCATCACCCTGAAAAATGGAGGGGAGAGATCAGAGTTGATTTATGGGGGGTCCCTGGGAAGAGGGGGCATTTGCAATGAATGAGGGAGGCTGCGAATATCAGGAGAAGCTTCCACTTGGTGCATGTGGGTAGCACTGGGTCCAAAAGGGACCATGGGCAGTTTTGTCTGGGACCCAGCACAACTACACTGGGCAAACACCAAAGCTGAAATTATTGCTTCGTTTTTGCTCTTCCGTGGGCTGCAGAGCAGCGCAAAATTCCCTCAGACCAGCAGTGAGGTTCCGGGCAATCCTCTCTCCGGCCAAGCCGTTGTCCTGCTGGGCTGTTGCAGATGAAGGGATGGAGTGGACCCTCAATAAGTTCACTGATGATACAGAACTGGGAGCAGTGGCTGACACACTGGAAGGCTGTGCTGCCATCCAGCGAATGCTGGACAGGCTGGAGAGCTCGGCAAAGGCAAAGCTCATGAAGTCCAACAAGGATAAGTGTAGGGTCCTGCACCAAGGGAGGAACAACCCCCTGCAGTGGTACAGGGGAGGGGTAGACCCGATGGAAAGCAGCCCCATGGGGAGGGACCTTGGTGTCCTGGTGAACGGCAAGTTCTCCATGGGACAGCAATGGGCCCTTGTGGCCAGGAAGGCCAATGGTGTCCCGGGGGGCATCAAGAAGAGTGTGGGCAGCAGGTGGAGGGAGGTTCTGCTCCCCCTCTGCTCTGCACTGGTGAGACCACAGCTGGAGTGTTGTGTCCACTGCTGGGCTCCCCAGTTCAGGATACTGGAGAGAGTCCAACAGAGCCTACAAAGATGCTGAAGGGACTGGAACATCTCTGGTGAGGAAAGGCTGGAGAAGAGAAGCCTGAGAGGGGAGCTGAGCAATGGTTACAAATCTCTGCAGGGTGGGGGGGCAAGTAGAAGGGGCCAGGCTCTTGGCAGTGGTGCCCTGGGATAGGACAGGAGGTAACAGTCACAAGCTGAAACCCAGGAAGTTCCACCCAAACTCAAGGAGAAACTTCTTCATTGTGAGAGTGACAGAGCCTGGAACAGACTCCCCAGAGAGGCTGTGGAGTCTCCTGCTCTGGAGACTCTCAGTACCTGTCTGGATGCATTTCTGAGTGATCTGCTCTAGTTCTGCCCTGCTCTGGCAGGGGGGTTGGACTGGATGATCTCCAGAGGTCCCTTCCAACCCCCACCATTCTATCATTCTATGACTCCTGCTGTGAGAAGCCAAGGATCCCCTTGTCCCCGAGGAGCTGAGCACAGCCGCAATGGCTGCAGTCAGCAGGAACACGGCTCATCCTCTGAGGGTCTGCTCAGTGGAGATCCAGACCCAGGGCACCTTTTACTCCAGGATGGCGAGAGAGTCACACTGGTGAGGAAGAATGGACTGATGGTGGGGGTGGGGGCAGAGTGAGGGGGCAGCCAGACGTAATTTTAGATGGTACTTTTTCAGTGAAGTCTTTTAGCCCAGATCAGGTTTGTGCCCAGGACCTGCCTGAAACCTCCCTCAAAGTCAGAGACTCACCTCTCCAAGTACCCAAGCAGGTGAACTGTCGCCACAGATGACGTTGCCATGTCCAGGGTGAATGTTGAGGCACTCCCTTTGCTTGACGATGGTGATGGTGGCCTTGCGTAACGTGGCAGCGTGGGCTTTGTCCACCCAGCCAGCTATGCTGCAGCCCACCTCAGTACGAGATTTGGATCTCTCAAAGTCAATGGTCCCGACGTTGCTGTTTCTGGTGGCGTTGCCTTTCAGCTGGGCGAGGGGACAGAAAGCACAGGTAAGCGCTCGGTTTGTAAATGCCCTGTGATAAAGGCTGTCCTCTCCTGCACCAGGGTTACAGCTCAGCCCTGCACGTTGGGCAGAGGGGACCATGCAGGGGCTCCAGGTGGGTAGATACCTTCAGCAAGAGGATGTCATTTTTCTTCGTGACTGGATTGAATTCTGGGTGGGGGTGATACTCTTGGACTTCAAATGTTTGCTGGCTTTCCTCTCTCTTCTGGATAGTGCGAGCTCCAAGGGTGACGTTCAGAGGTTTGAGTCTGGTTAAACCAAGTACAGTGTGTGTCATCAGCTTTCTCCTGCCTTCCCGGGTAACGCTGAGGTGCATCTCCCAGAGCCATGGCCGGGAGAGACCAGCTGGGCTTTAAAGAACAGTGGGAGCAAGGAGCTCTGACAGTCAACCTACCCAGCCAAGAGGCAGAGCAAGTTCCACTTGACAGACTGGAGCTCTGCAAAGGTTATTTTAAGTCGGGATCTTGAGCTGAGCAGCTTTGGTCCAATGCTGCTGCTGTGTGCTAAGAGACGTGGACTGTTGGTCCAGGCTTCCTAGTTCCCATGGTAGTCCATGGCATGATGGTTCTCTAAGTCAGGACCCTGCTCTGGGACAATGAACCTTTGCTGGCCTCTCTGCATCACCTGCAGAAGGGGTTGCCTTAGGAAAATGGGGAGGGACCCCAGCTATGGGTGGGAGTCCCTCTCAATCTAGCAGGTGGGACTTGGGCACCCAGGCTCCTGGGTTCTGCTCCCTTCCTGCAGCTCACATGTGGGGACCAGCCCTGAGCCTGGGTTACGGGCATTGGGGCAGAGCTGTTGGCCATGAGGAGTGTAGTAGCTACACCCAGCGTCATGTACATCTAGAAAAGCCCTCTTGCTTGTCCATGCCCCAGTTTCTCCAGCTGGAGGGATGGAAGAGAGCTGGGCAAGCAGCTTGCTCGTAAGAGATTATGAATCCTGACAACAGTCTTCGAGGTCTCTGGTGGCAGAAAGGGCAAAACATGACACCAGCCATCCCCACTCTGCCAGCAAGGGAAGAAGCTGATCGGACTGCTCATCACTGATGTCCAGGAAGAATAAAATTAATTGTGGAGGGGGAATAGAAAAAAAAAAGAAGGTAAGTGTCTGAAGGTGGGCTGGGGATGGCCATGGGGAAGGATGGCTCAAGGGAGGGCTGCAGACACACCTCGGTGCCAACCCTGCCCCAGCAGCGCAGCCTCCACTCCCTGCTAGGGAAGGAGCTTGGCCACGGCCGTGAAGGACGTGACTCAAACCATTAGACCTCCATCTACGGAGACATTTCCCAGCCGGTGGCACTGGGACAGTCTCGTTGCGCCAAGTGCTGTGCAGACACAGCATAAAAACTTACTCGTAGCACTGAGCTGCTGTCATCACCCAGTTCAGGTCCACTAGGAAACCTCCGCAGACCTTGTTGTTCTGTCCTTGCAGATAGGCCATGTAGGGTATGGTCTGGCCCTTGGCTCCACCTCCTCCCTTCATCCGATTCCAGGAATAATCTGCAATGGGACAGGATGGAGGATGAGGGGATGGGAGGACACTGGCCACACTATGTGCTGTCTGGGACTCTTCCTTCCCCAGAGGTCTCCTCGCCTCCAGGCCGCTCTACTTACTGGGTTTCGCTGGGACGCATGTCACCAGCAGGAAGGAGAGCAGGAGATGCTGCAGGTGCTTCATCGCAGTGTCCTCGGCTTCAGTGGATCCCTTGGAGGTGAGGCTGCAGCTGGAGTCTCCTCTTGCTCTCAGCAAGGTTTTATAGCCTGAGACTAGACTCCAGGAAACCGCAAAAGTCAGATTAATCTGATTAATCTATCTGCAAATTGCATGCCTCAGCAATCTGAGGGGGGAATTCAGTCACCCTTAGCCTTGGGCATCAACCCACCTTCATCTCGGACCTGGTCTGGGGCATCTGACACCCTTCTAAACCCAGAGCCCATTGTAACCCGTTGTCTTTGAGATGGAAGCCGTAGGGAACGTGCCCACCCTCATTTCTTTGCCTGCCCGTTTGCTCTTCCCTCACAGCTCGGGCTTGTTTTTGTGCACTTGCAAACCCTCTTGATTTTTATCGTCAGCCCTGCAAGAACAAGGTTTCTTTCACTCAAGGCATCAGTCCCAAGGACCATGCAATGGCAGCTGAGGACCCTCCTGCTCTTTCTCAGGAGGTGTGGTCCTGGCTAGTAGGGCAAGATTGGCGTGAGTGCCACACTGGTCATGGCTACATGAGGGCCAGAAGCTCTTATGGCAACTTCATAACTGTGGCCCTTGCCACGAGGTCTCTGTTCTGTGCCGGCTGCTGACTCGGGGCTTGCTTTGGATGGCAAAAGGCACCATGTCCTGTGTGTCTTCCCAGATGCAGTTGTTCAGCGCTCAACTGGGGAGTTCGCTGCCTCTTCCCAGCCAGTGTGAGAGAAGACAAGAAGACGCTTCCTTGACCCTGGCTCAGAACCTCTCTTTCCCCCCTGATGTGTTGAGGGTGGATGGAGACAGGGATGCAGGCTGGAGATCCTGACCCTTCACCAGCTCGCGGGGACATCCCCCTGAAGCTGGTCCAGTTCCTCTGTGAAGGGTCATGTCCAAGCCACCCCCACCCTGGCACTCGCCAAGTTTTAAACACCAAACAAGTGCCAGATGTCTTTCTGTCATGCATGGTGGGGATCTGGCTTCTGACCCAGACCCTGCGGCAGCTCCCGGGGAGCTCCGTGCTGGAGGAAGGGCTGGTGACAAACCACTGAGCTCAGTCCCCCCAGCCACCCCCTCCTGCCAGCACCAGTGCCCGGGCTCCCGCGAAAGGTGGGAGACGGGCAGGTCCACGCACTCTCCACAGCCACGGTTCCTTCCTTGGCTGGGACGGAACGGGGCTGACGCGTCGCCGCTGCTGCCCTCGCTGCCTGCTGGTAAATTTGTTTTCCTGTCAACCCCCGGTGCCACGGGGCAAACCCCGTTTTTAAGCTAAAAGCTGCCATTCTCGTGCAAAGGCTGCAGCAGCTGGAGCTTCAAGGAAAACCCTGACGTGAGACCAAGATTTGCACTACCCAGATAAGCAGTTGCAGCCTTTTCACTCGCAGATTTCTGAGCTGATAGCAGCTGTTTGCAGAAGCCCAAACCATGGACCCTTCTCGGTTTCCCCAGGGTGGGATGGGGGCTGAAGGCAAAGGTGACGTCGTTTCCCTTCATCCCAGGCGAGAACGGGGGAGAAAGTCAGAGCAGACACCCTGGGCCGGGCTGCGGGGCCGCCTCTGACAGGGGTGGCTGGCGGGAGCCTCAGAAAGATGATGACAATAGGGCAAAAATCCCGTTCCCTTGACTTGCCCACAGTTTCTCTACATTTCAAATTTCCCCACTGGGTTTCCCCATTTCAAACCAGTCCAGTCTCCTCTTGAGCTTGCACAGGCATCTGTCACCCTGCACCAGGGAGTTCTGCAGCTCAGGGGTGGCCCAATGTGCCACCTCTGCCCTTTGTCATCTCCTCCGGGAAAGTGTCCAGCACTCTCCTATCTGTACACGAGAGAAGCCACCAGGAACTAACTGGGACAAGGGGGAGTGAGGCTCAGAGCTCAGGCAGGTCACTTTCCACCCAGCAGAGGCTGTGGAACGACGAGCTGGTGCAAGTTACTCAGCGTGTAGTGCCAGGACTGTCTGAAAACAGTGCTAGAACCTGCTTTGTGGGGAGCAGAAACTCATCTCCGAGCATCACCCGGCTGAGGGGAGACTCATAAACCCTTTTGGGTTCGTGCTGCTGCTGTGATGGTCTCTGCTTGTCCTGTGCTGCCAGGGCTGGGCTGGCCTGCCCCAGAGGGCCAGAAGCATGCCAAGAAGCTGCCTGGCAGACAGCTCCCAGCCAGGACTCACCTTTGCCTTCTCCAGGGCAAGAGTTGGGCTCTCCCACCCCAGCTGGCGTGGGAGGAAAGGAGGAAGCGGGATGGGGTCAGGCACATCTGTGAACCCAGATCCTTTACCAACCTTTGCAGTAGAATCCCCTAGAGACGTATCAGTGTCTCTACCCAGGACACCACGTTGCTGCTCAGGAGGTGGAGGACTGTGGTTGCTGGAGGACGGCAGAGGCAAAGACTGAGAGCACTGGAGTACAACTGGAACTCTGAGTGTGTTTCTGTCCCTGGGATCTCAGCCACCACCTGCCCTATACCCAAGGAGGGGCAAAAACAGCACAGTCCTCAAAAATCCAGGTCCTTTCAACTGATGGAGCCTCTTACAGCTAAGAGCCAAAAATATTAGCCTGGTCTCCCTGCACCCCAGCACATTGTCCTGGCTGCCCCAAGGTCCTAGGATGCAACATCACCCAGGCACAAGGTCCCTGCAGGGGGGACGGTCGTTACTTCGCAGGGAATGGCAGCTCTCGACCCCTGGTACCTGCTGACACACCACGCCCTGGCTGTCACCTGCTCCTAGGCAAGCGGTGATATCGCCGGAGCTGGAGAATGGAGCCTGTGCTCATCACATTTCCCAGGTCATTTCTACCTGGGCAGTTTTCCTGCACCACACTCATCCCCATGACCCCAGAAAGGGCAACGGCAGCTCTCCTCCAAGCCTGCCAGCAATTTGGTGGGTGCAGAGCTATGACCCAGTCCCACCAGGCTGACTGCTCCCTTTGATCAGCTGGAGCCTCCCTCTCTCCCTCCTCCCAGGAGCAAAGCACAAGAAAGACACACGGTGGGAAATGCAGCTCTGAGTTTACTGTGGGTGTGGAAGCGCAGCCGGGTTCAAGCAGGGACAGGGTTATCTCTGCAGGAAACGGGGTTTGTTGCAGCACAGCCTCTTTCAGGTCCCAGCTGGGACCATCCTGGCGTCTGCCAGGGTGGTTTAATATGGCCTTTTGCTGGCTGCCTGAGCTGGGCAGGGAATGGGGCAGCCAGGAGCCCCAGAAGAGAGACCCTCATCACCTGGGTTCCCAAGGAGAGAGGAGGGAGCGAAGCCTTCACCAAGGGCAGGAAGGAAACCAGCTCGGTCTCCAGGGCTGCTGGAGCAAGCGTGGCTGCTGCTACTTCTTCATGATGGTTTTGATCCAGGGCAGGTAGTTGGAGATGCGGGCGTAGACCCCGGGCGGGGTGTTGTACCCAAAGGAAACGACGCCTTGAGCCACTTTATTGCAAACCAGGGGCCCACCAGAATCTCCCTGAGGATGGATAAGAGACTGGGTTTAGAGGCCTCTTCCTTGGTGGGGACAGGTTTCACCTGGGTCCCTCCCTGCCCAGACCCTGCAGCAGGGCTGTGGCTCTGCTCGGGATCTGCGGCTCCGCTCCTGCCCCACATGCCCACGGAGGAGCTGTGGGGAGCGGGCGAGCTGGGGTTCTACCCCTGGGACTGCACATGGGCCATGGTGTCAGGGCACCCAGGGAGCTGGTCCATGTGGGACCTACAAACCAAAGGCTTCTGACCTCTCCTAGGAACCAGCTAAGCCAGTGCCAGCAGCAGCCCCTGGTCCCAGCGAGCCCACCCGCCCCATGGCCAAGCCCCTGACCCGTTGGTAGCCCATACCTGGCTGGAATCCTTGAGCTCGTGGAAGCTGCCAGCACAGACCATGCCGCTGTTGAGATGGGGATAGAAGCGGCTGCATTTCCTGCGGCTGTAGATGGAGACATTGGTTTCAAAGAGCCTGTGGGTTGCGTGGTTGTTATCGATCATGCCCCAGCCGGCTATGTTGCACTTGGTGCCCGTGGGGAGGTGACTGCTGGTCTTGGGCAGTGGAATGGTCTTGACGTAGTCATTGAGAGTGGCCTTTGATGTCAGCTGGGAGAAAGCAAGGGGTTTGGAAAGGGCTATGAGCAGAAGAGCTGAAGGACACCACCTGCAGAGGTCTGGCAGGACAGACAGCACTGCAAGCTCCGGCGAGCTGCTGTGAATAGGGCATGTGGCTCCGAGCCCTGCCCACGGCTCCCTCTCTGCCCCCTCCTGCTCCTGCCTGCCTCCAGCAATCACGGGCAGAAGCAGATGATGGTCTGCAGAAGGAGCTGACAGCAAGAACGTGCCCTGCCCAGACCCTGCTGGACCCACAACCACCTCTCGACCCTCCAGCCCCTCCCCGCCTGCTGCAGGACCGCCTTGCCTTGAGCAGCATGATGTCGTTAGACACGGTTTCGGAGTCGTATTCGGGGTGCGGGTAGTATTTGAGGACTCCTCGGATCTGCTGGGTTCTTTCGGGCTCGTGGATGTTGTGAGCCCCCAGGACAACTGTGATGTTCCTGGCCGTGGGAGAAGAGGGGAGAAGGGGGAAACAGGTTGGGTCTCACTCGTGTCCCACCGCTTTTGCAGACAGGTGGAGAGAGCTGCTCAGCACAGGAGGAAGAGGAAGCGACTCCAACATCACTCCCGTGATGGGCCTCGCGGGTTAGGGGTGGAAGAAGAGTGTAAAACCCCTCCCTGTACGAAGCACTCACCCCAACAGACAATGCGCGGCCGTCATCACCCAGTCAGGGGCCACCAGGAAGCCCCCGCAGGTGTACATCCCCACCTTCAGGTATGCCATGTAAGGGTGGGAGTGGGGCTGAGCCTCGTGGCCCCCCACGATCTGACCCCGCACAGCACCTGAAAGACACCCCACCGCAGGATGAGCCACTGAGCTCAGAGCCCAGGCCGACAGCAGCTCAGGGCACAACCCCACCCCACCTCCCAGCTTACTGGCACTGGACCACAGACAGGGAAGCAGGAGCAGCAGGGCCAGCAGCAGCTGGGGCTGGCACATCTCTTCCCACTGCCGGACTCTCCTTCCAAGACGTGTGGAAACTTCAAGTCTCCAAATGCCTAAAAACTGGTTTTATAGCCTGGGACCAGCTGTACCCAGCAGCCAGGAAACAGCCTGCGATGGCCCGATTGCGCTAATCTGAGCAGCGCAGTATCCCCGCCGCTCTATCTGCATCTCTGCCCCCGGCCGGCTCGTGAGCCCCATGTGCCTCCCAGCTCTGATTGCCTGGTGATAGAGCCGGAGAGAAAGGCCAGGGCAGGGAGCCACCTCTCCAAAGCCTCAGGGATGCTGACTGGGAGAGGTGTTCTAGGGTGTTTTTGGGGTGTGGTTTAGCATTTCTCCGAGAAGTTTGGCCGCAGGACAAAGCTCCTTCTAAGTGTGGTGGCTTCGAGCTCTGGTTGTCTCACTGGACCTTCAGTAGCTTGTTCCACTTGCTCCTGGGGGTGGTCAAGTCATCTCATGTCTTGCTGGCAAGAGCCACGACTGCAGATGCTCTTTTGCCTCTCTGGGGAAAGCCACTGCGAGGCCTCAGCATCACCCCCTTGCCCCCACCCCTCCCCCCAAAACCTTGGTCCAGCTATGGAAGATTTTTCTACCCAAAGACCCCATCTGTGTGCTCCTTCCCCGGGCCACTTTCTGCCAACACTCCTCAGGGCCCTGCACGTCACTCAAGGAAGATGACGTTTGTTCTAATCCTATATCACCATCTCCAGAGCAGTCTCTGGTTACCAGTCCTAACGTAGGTCTGTGAAAAGTGGTTTCAACTCATCTCTGCCCACCCGAGACATGATACCAGCTTTGCTTCCTGCTGGGTGTGATCTCAGCTGAAAAAGCACGTAGAGCTCCAAGGCTCCCAGCAAAGGAGAATGGATCTGGAGGAAGACCTGTCCTGAAACCCCCTCTTTGGCACGCAGTGAGGGTGATGCTTCGTGGCAGCCGTGCCCTGCGTGGGCAGTGCTGCTGGGCCTGGCACAAGCACGGTGCTCAGATGCTGCTGTGCCCCTGCCCGCAGTGTGCCCGGGGAGCTGGCGCTGGGTTGATTCTGGCACCTCAGATATGATGCCCTCCAGCCCCCCTCACAGCTCAGAGAGGCACAACACTCACGTCCTGCCTCCCCCGACCCTCCCTCCACTGCCTGCTTGGGCCAGTCCTCACTGTTGCCAGCCAGGGCTTGAAGCTGGGGTCTGTGGGCTAGCTGGCAGCAGGGGACCCCTGCCAGGGGCACATGGGCGGGCTGATAGGGCAAGTGTCCCAGGAGGACACAGTGGGGCTGATCTGCTGGTTAGTCTACCTTGCTGGGAGGAGGGCGTTTGAGGGAAAGCTGCGATGGCAGAACGGAAAACCCCTGAAACTGTTCCTGGAAATGCAATCTGAGTGTGTGTTCAGGCATACACAAACCACCAGATAAATATATCCCTCTCTTACTGCCCAGAGCAGTCACACATCAGAAGAGCCACTGGGCTGATGGTAGGGCTGTAGTAACTGGGGCAGGGAGGTCTGGGAGCCTGGGCTATCATCCCATCTGCCCCTCCTTGGGCAGCGGAGCTTTTGTTGGATCCAAACCTTAGCGCCAAACGCAGCGCTCCCGACGCGCTCTCGCCCCTGGCTTCTCTCTGAGAGCAGCAGCTCTCTCCAGCAGCCTGTGTCCTGTGGTGACCTTGGGCAAAGGGGCTTGGCTTCTCCTTCAGCCCAGAGGTGCTGAGCTGAAAGCTCCAAGCCCAGATGCCCAGGGCTGATGGAATTTCCATTCTGCTCCGCAGCAGCCACAGGGTCAGCGGTACCAGGGCCAGGTGATGCTGCAGACGGTAGAAACCAGACAGCAGAAACTCAGCAGCACTTCTCTGCCCCAAATTCTTCTGTATAACGGGCGGGAAGGAAAACCAGCAGGTGGAGGAAGTGATGCACAGGATGGTGAGCAGCAGAGATGGGATAAACTTCTGCTCTCCAGACACAGTTCAGCAGCACCAGCCCTGCTGCCAGTAAACGCTCTGCCCCAGCCAGGCAGCGCTAACCACAGGGAGGTGTGTTGCTTGTCCTTCCTCTACAGTGCTCAGGTTGGGTTCAAACCACCCGATTTCCTCTGCGTGGTTCTTGGCACCACACCCCTGCCAGATCCGAGCAGAGCTGAGCCCTCGCTGACCCCTTTTCCTGGGCGAAGATGGGTTCCTCCCTGCCACCCCCGCATGAACATGGGAAGAAAGAGCTCTCAGCTGTGACCCTGTGGGGACAAGGCCCTGCCCCAGAAGGTGAAAAGCATCATCAAGGAGCTCACCTGAAGGGTTTTGTGGGTCCTGCCCAGAGGACTCCACGCCAGAGGCTCCAGGAAGGTCTCTGGAGCAGCTTCATGGCCTTGGCCATGCCACACTGAGTGGAGGTGGTGGGAGCACCGTGCAGGTCCCTCCCTCCTGGAGATACGGTCGCAGGGTAGAAGGTGCTCAGGGAAAGCTGAGCTTGTCCCAGATGCAGCAGGAGAGTCTTCTCTAGAGAGTTTATAAAGAAAAGACACTTAAAGGGAAGATATCAACACAACTTTGCCATTTAAGGTCATTCATGTGGTCTAAAGGAGATGCTCCTGAAAACGCTGCCCTTCATGTTCTTGTTTTCCTTCAAATCCAGAGATGCAGCACAGAGACTCTTCCTACAGAGACCCACCCTCACCACCTCCCAGAGTCAATGAGCTGAAGCCCAGGGACAATGACCATGCCTGGAACAGCTCTTTGAGTGCTGCCAAGGGCCAGGTCTCCCAGGTCTGGTGTCAGCCAGAGTCAGAGGGGCCTTGCTGGCTCTTCCCAGCTCCACCGGTTCCTGCCATGTCAGGGAATGGGATGTGTCACTGGGAAGATGACCGCCTGCTGCTGCGTGGGAGAAGAGACCAAAGCTGGGAAGTGCAACCAACCAACTGCCAGGAGCAATCAGTCATTTTTAAACCAGTGCAGCTCCACCCTTCCTGGAGCAGAAAAACACCTGCAGGCAAGTGGATGCCTTGGCTGATGTTGGGCTGTGCTGGGGCCACACAGCGGGGACAGGATGGGTGGGTGGGGAGGGAGCCTTGTGGAACAGAGGTGAAGGTGCCAGCTGTCCACGAGCCAGGCTGGGAGTTGCCTGGTGAGGCTCACCAGGCAGAGCTCTCCACAGAGCTTCACCCAGGGATTATTTTAATCAGAATGTCTGAAAAAGACAAGTCTTAATCAGGACTGTGCAGCAGCACAACAGGAAAACCTCAACAGAAATCATTGATATTTTATCTTGAGTTTGTAGCTTGCTGTCTCCCCCCCACAGCTGCCTGTGGTGTACCCCACAAGTTGGAGCTGGACATCCTCCCAGGAGCAGGAGGTCTCAGGGCAGGAGTGACCAGACATTCCACTGGCCACAAACCCAGGGGGCCAAGCTCCAGGTTGCTCCCGCTCCACTCCTCTCTGGACACCCCTGTCTGCAGACAAACTATTTGACTGGGGCCAAGATACTTTTGTCTTCCCATTGGCCTCAGTAGGAGCAGGCTGTGGAGGGTGCCAGGGTTTCTGCTGCTAAGGGGCCTCATCTCAGCCTCCACAAGCAGGCCATGGCTCTGGCGGAGGGTTCGAGGGGCTGCAGCTGGCCCCCATACTGCCCCTGGTCCTTCCAAGGCCAGCAGCTCAGCAGCTATCAGGCAGTTTCAAGTAGATTGTGGTCTTGATCTGAAGGAGAGAGATGAGAAACCATTGCAGGATGGGGTGTCCCTCCCCCACCCCGCTTCATCTGAAAGAAAGAACATCTGAACTGAAAAGGCAGCAAAGGAGAAGTACCAAGATAAAACTCAGCCTGCGTCTGTGCAGATAGCGATGGGCAGCTGCTGCAGAACAACAGGAACCCTCCCTCCTCTGGGTGCACGGCTGAGGGGGAGCCTCGTTTGCCCCCAGCCATGGAGCTGAGGAGTCCCTGCCTCGGGTCTGGCAGGAGCAGCTCCTGCCATGAGATGGGAGCAGTGTCTGAGGTGTGTGGTGATGTGCGCCGAGGAGGGGAGCTGGGTGGGCTGATGGGGAGCAGAAGTGAGAAGGTGCTGGAAGGGCAGCAGCAGCAAAAGCTGGCCCACAGCTCAGGCACCGCCACGTGCCACACAGGAACCCGGCCCCTCCACTACCGATGGGCTGGACAAGGGACAAGGTTTTGTCTCCCTGGAACAGCTCTTGACAAAACAACTGGCCCAGCTGTTTAGACAGCACCCGACTTGCTTGTGGAAGGGGCATCAGGAAAAGCCGATCATATTGTGCTGGTACAGAAGACCTGGCACCTCAGGGGGGAGTGTGTGGAGCTGTCCCACCTGCTCAGCTGCCCCAGGCCCTCCTGCCATCCAAAGCACTTGCCTCCCACCCGCCCCACACTCCCCACAGACCTCCCTGGCAAAGGGCTCGCTCCTGTCGGGTATCTCCATCCTGAGAGCGCTCACGTGCTGCCAACTCTTTGAGAAGCCACTCAGGGCCCCTGCCAAGGCACGTTCCTTCATCTTCTGGTCTCTTGGGACACCACATCAGGTCTGTCCTGAGCAGACATGTTAGCTGGAGGCTCAGCCTGAAGCAAGAATAAATCAGGGGTGATGTGCCAGAGGTACACTGACCCTTCCGATTCCAGCGCGGTGCTGGGAGCACCTGCTCAGCCCATCTGTCTGTGCAACCTCAGACTCCTCTGGATTGAGCTACACTCATGGCCCAGCCTTCCTGCTGATTGCCACTCCTTCAGTCTTGGGGTCATCTCCTGACTTTATCAGTGTGAGTTTCTTTCCACGCTGCTGATAGAAAAGCCCGAAACACCAAATGAAAGGGTGGATGGGGAGGATGGAGCCCTCAGCCTTTGGTGAGAACCTCTCTGGTTTGTACATGACTTCCTGAAGCATGAATCCCTTTTGCATTGTCCACTTGGCTCTGCTGAGATCCAGGCTGGGATCTCTCCACTCATCAAGCAGTGGATGGACTCCCGGGACAACTCCCTGCTTTGCCATGCTGTTGGAAAGATACCACCACCCTTTGCTCTCAAGCTGGGGACCTCTCCATGGCTTTGGGCCAGTCTGGAGTGAGAGGACAGGTGAAAGCAGAAAGCAGGACACACCTTCTGCGGTGATCCCTGGTTAAAAGGTGCTCTGTCTTCCTTTTCTCTGTGCCTCGTTGCAACTGGTTTGGGTGGGGTCCATCCTGCTCAGAAATGTGGTTGATGTTGCAACTTCCCTTTTTTCCCCTTTGGTAGGTAGAAGTCTCTCACTCATTTTGCACAAGGAGCCCTCCCTCCCCAAGACCTGCTCTGTGCTGGGCCTCAGCTGAGCAGCTGGAGAGCAGCACTGGCTGCTGAGCCTCCCTCTGGAGCAGGAGCCTCGGGCCAGCCGTGGCAGGTGAGTCACAAGGGCAAGTTCAACAGCCGCGGTCGGGAAGAGCGCGATGCAAGACTTTCCCTCCAGTCAAGTCTGGCAGCTGCAGGGAAGAGGTCAATGACAGCCATTGATGTTACAACCGTGGCAGGTTCTGGTCTCAGTGCAGCCCCTGGTGCCTTCTGCAGTGCCAGGCAAGAGGCAGCAGCTTTGTGCCTCTGTTTCCCCGTCTGTCACCTAGAAGGTGGGAAGATGCTGACCCACCTCTAGCAAGTGCATGGAGAGCTGAGGGTGGAGGGCTCAGCATCAGGGCAAACCCAGGCTTTGACCAGCTGGTTTCCTTTGAAGTGGGTGGAGTTGAGCCCTTGCTGCAGCCACGTGGGCACCTGGACTCGCTGCATTGACAGGGCAAGACCTGGATGGATGTGTCCTGAGAGACCGGCAGGAGCTGGGCCCATGGAGGAGCCCAGAGGGGTGGGAGCATGGAGGTTTCTCCTGGAGAAGGCTGTATCTGGATGTGGGTGATGCACAGGGCAGCCGATGAAGAGGCAGCTGCCCTTTGCCAGGCTCAGAGGTGAATGTCATACCACAAAAAGCAAAGCATTTGGTGTCTCGGGCTGTCTGGGTGCTCCAGCTTGGCTTTGTTCAGCCCAACAGACCCTACCCATCAAGGTGGGAGGTGTTACCCCATTCAACCCAACCTGCTCTGGCTCAAAGTGGAGCCTGACAGGTTATTTCATTCATGTCCCACCTTCACAACCACAGCAAAGCTGAGAGGAGCCAGACCCTTACTGATAGCTGTTAGAAATGATGTCAATACTCCAGCTCACAACAGGAAACTTTATTAAACAACAGGAAGCCCAAGCTCATGTGTGGACTTACAAAACATCTCACCCTCTTCTCGCCTTGCTCTTTCAGTGCCGCGGGGCTGGCGGACGGGGCTCTAGCTCTCATCTCCACGCTGGGTAGAACTGCTGGGATCAGAGCCAGTCCTGTGTGGCAGTCTCACAGCTGTCTCCAAGCCTCCGAGGATCTGCTCTGCTCCAAACCCCACCTCTACCCTTGCTCCATCGTGCATCCCCTTGGCTGCTGACCTAGGTGCAGAAGATGGAAGGTCCAGAGCTGAGCTGGCTGGTGAATCGTTCCCTTCCACTGAGCTCTGCTCAATATCCTGAGCTCAGACTCGACCTGCTCGACAGGAAAGGCTCTTGCCTACAGCTGGTTGCCATGAGGAATGTGAACATCATCCTGCAGCACTACAACTTCACAGGCAAGCTGACCAACCGGCATTCTGGGGATGAGGGAATGGGTCTCATCCGCACAACCTTTGTCATCATCAGCTGCATCATCATCCTGGAGAACCTGCTCGTGCTGCTGGCCGTCCTGCGGTGTCTGCGAGCCCGCCGCTGGGTCTACTCCTGCATTGCCAGCATCACTGTGAGCGACCTGCTCGCAGGAATCGCCTACCTTTCTAATCTCTGCCTCTCGGGCAAGAAGACCTTCCAGCTTTCACCTCAGCTCTGGTTTCTGCGGGAAGGCATCCTCTTCATCGCGCTGGCTGCCTCCACCTTCAGCTTGCTCGTGACCGCCATCGAGCGCTACAGTGCCATGGTGAGGCCCATTGCTGAGAACGAAGCCAGCAAGACCCTGCGCTTACGCAGCCTGATCATCTCCTGCTGGCTGCTGGCCTTTGTCATCGGCCTGCTCCCGCTGCTGGGCTGGAACTGCCTGTGCGACTTCAACGCCTGCTCCGTCCTCCTGCCTCTCTACTCCAAGAACTACATCCTTTTCTCTGTAGTCATGTTCAGCATCATCCTCCTGGGGATCATCGGCCTCTACATCTCCATCTTCCAGCTGGTCCAGGCCAGTTCTAAGCAAACCAGTTCTCGGCACAGCCGCAAACGGTCCCTACGCTTGCTCAAGACAGTGCTGATGATCCTGGGTGCCTTCATTATTTGCTGGAGCCCCCTCTTCGTCCTGTTGCTGTTTGATGTCTTCTGTGAGACCCAGACCTGCACCCACCTCCACAACCTGGACTGGACCTTGGCTCTGGCCATGCTTAACTCGGGCATCAACCCCGTGATTTACTCGCTGCGGAGCGTGGAGGTGCGTCGTGCCGTGGGGAGCCTCCTCTGCTGCTGCTGCCTCAGGGTTGGGCTTTGCAAGCCTGGGAGCTGCTTGGTCATCACAGACATCAACTCCGGCTCATCCACAGAGAGCTCCCTGCGCTACCGGGAGAGCTTCCGCAGCTCCGTCGCACTGAACGCCCGGCCCAGAGCGCCTCTCTCCAGCAACTCCAGCATGATGAGCAATCTCCCCAGTCTCTAAGGGGCTGTGGGGAGAGCAAGAGATGCCACCAGGACCTCATGCCGCTGGTCCTCACCTGGCAGAACTGGAACCTACATGCAGCTCAGGCTGACCAGTTGCAGCCCAGCCCCTGCTGTTAACTGTGGCCAGGAGTTCCAGCGCCTTCAGACTGGGACGTCGCTTCAGTGTGGGTGCGGCACAGGGACAGGCATTGCTCGCAGGATGGGACTGAAGGATACGGGCGTGTTTTGGGACTGGCGCTCTGCTGAGACAGCTGCTGTGGCTGGGTTGTTAGTGGCCCCTGCTCTGTGCGTGCACGTGTATAGGTGCTGCACCCGCCCAGGGGAGGGTGTCTTGTCCCCGGGCACAGTGACAGCTGCCGCATTTGGAGAGGGCATTGCCCATCCTGCACCAGGGAAACGTTCTGAGGGTCTCCACCTCCCTCTGAGCCGGGCAGCATCCGCAGCAGAGAAGGTGCCTAAGGACCCCAAGAGGTCACAGTAGCCTCTCCAAATTCCTTCTCTCCCTTCAGCTTGCAGGGCAGTGACTGCCCGGCTGCAGCCTCTGCCCCGTCGGTTTGCTGGCTGGTATCTCGGAGGTTGCCGAAGAGATCCCGAGTTACTGGAACTTCACAGGCAGAAGGCTTAAGAGGCTGACAAGCTGTGGATGGACAGAGCCCAGCCGGCAGCAGAACCGGCCATTTCCGTGGGTAGGCAGCAGCCCATGGAGTGTGAGGGTGGTGGGGGAGCTGCTCCCAGGGCAAGGCTGGCTGGGGGTCACCAAAGGCTTTTGTGGGACAAGGGTCAAGCAGCACCGGCAGCTCCCGAGGAGCCAAGAGCACCTGCAGAACACTCGCTGGCACGGGGAAGGGGGAGGCAAATGGCAGAAGGATGCCCGTGGGCCTGAAGTTCACCGGGGCCAGGTGTCATCCCTGGTACCGAGAGGACTCTGCTGGGCTAAGTGGCCAGCTCCAAAATAGTCCCTGGGTCCAACGGAGACCCAGCGGGGCCCAGAAGGCACTGCCAGCTCACACCGCAGGTCCCCCCTCTTCTGCTCCCCAGACAAGGGCAAAATCAGCGCAGCACCCAAACGCTGCTTTTTGCCCATGGGGCGGCCAAAGCCACCGGAGCACCGGGCAGCAGCAGCTCCGGGTGACCCAGAACCCGCGGCCCAGCCCCTCAGCGGGAGGTGTTGGGGTGCTTGGTGGTTTTTTTTTCGCAATAAATCTAGAACGGTTTAAAAAAAAAAAAAAAAGCCCGTTTGGTTTGCTGTGATTTATTTCTTCCTGTGAAGTTCCGTTCCTGGGACAGCGGGATCACCCCGCTGCCGGCGGCGGCGAGAGGATCCCCATCACCCCCCCCCCGTTCCGTTCCGTTCCGTTCCCGGGGCGGTACAAGCGGAGGCAGCACGGCCCGGGGAGCTGCTGCCCTGTGTCCGGCACCGGCCGCTTTCGCTGTTCGGCGACGCGTGTGACGTGGCTCCGACGGTTCCGTTCCCAGCGAGCGCCGGCACTGAGCGGGACGGCGGCGGGAGCGAGCGCCGGGGAGAGCGGTGTCGGGAGCAAGTATCGGGACAGCGGCGGGAGCGAGCTCCGGGGACGGCATCGGGAGCGAGCACCGGGGAGAGCGACGGGAGCGAGCGCCGGGGACGGCATCGGGAGCGCGCGAGCACGCGCCGGTGCGTAGCGGAGCGCCCCCTGCAGGCCAAGGCAAAGGCACCGACGCTGCTTTGCAGGGGCCTCCGCGACTACAACTCCCAGCGGCCCTTGCGGCTGCGGCGGGAGGGCGGGTGTTGGGGGCCCTCGAACTACAGCTCCCGGCAGCCCTCGGGTGGCGCGTGCCGCGCGCGCCCGTGCGTGCCCGTGCGTGCCGGTTGGAAGAGGCCGCAGCGGCGGGGCCGGGGCCGCGGCGATGCTGGAGGAGGCGGGTGAGGTGCTGGAGTCGGTGCTGAAGGCCTCGTGCCTGCCGCTCAGCTTCCTGCTCTTCGTGCCCGCCGTGCTGCTGCTGCTGGGTCCGCCGCCCGCCGCCGAGGCCGCCCACGAGTTCACGGTTTACCGCATGCAGCAGTACGAGCTGGGTGGGCAGCCCTACGGTGAGAGACTGCGCGGCCCGGACCGGGCTCCGTTCGCCCTCCCCTTCCCACCTTGGCCTGCGCTAGGCCTCGGTTCACCCAGGAGGGCCCCTCGCGGCAGCGGCTCACGTCGGGGCCGATGGGAAGAGCCCCGAGGCCGGGGAAGGGCTCAGGGGAGGCCGCGAAGCCGCAGGCAGCCCGGGGATAAAGGGGGGACTCGGCCCAGGGGAGGCCGCGGGAGGGCCCTGGGGTGGTGCAGCCGGGGCCGCGTCCGGGCTCAGATACAGGGGAGGCCTCAGGAAGATCCCATCTGGCCGAGTTTCACTGCCCAGCCTCAACACGAGCTTCCCACGTGGTGACCCAGAGGTGGCTGGGGACCCTGCCGTGTCCTTGAGGGCTTCTATCTGTGGGGTGAACTCCCCGCGTTTCAAGTAGTCCAGCTGCAGCCCTCTGGCATACTGGTGAGCTTGGGCGCGACCTCTCTTTTGTTCTCTTGCCTTTGGCTCCTCTGTTACCAGGTTGATTCTTTGCTTTTCAGCCTCTTCTCCAGCCTCGGCTCAGTGTTTGTTTGCTCCAGTGTCTCCTCATTTGAGAGTCCTTCCTTTTACAGCCCTTCCTTTACCTTGCGACTGACCTCCAGTCCCTCTGTTCTGTGGCTTCCAGGCTGCTGATTGTGCAACACCTTTCTTTGAGTCAGAAGCACAACCTGTTCTTCGAATCCCTGAAGTGTTGTAACCTTGAGCCTCCACGCCCCTGTGCTCGCTACCCCAGAAATCAAGTGTAGTTTCCGAGTCTTCCGCAGATAATTTATTCCAGATCAGGGCATGTGTTCTGTCTGGGGCTGACGCTTCCCTTTCCAAAAGGACCAAACAAAAATTGCTGTGGAGCTTTTAATTGCAGGGGCAAGAGGGTTTTTTTGGTCAATGTCAGTTATAGAGCAACTTAAGAACAAACTTGGGCTTCCTTTAGTACTGTTAGAGTTCTTCAGGTTGTAAATTAACGATTATTAAACAGCTCACTGTAGAGAAACTAGAGGGAATCAACTTCTCTTGCTGTGCTGTCAGAAAATCCCCTTGGGTCTGCTCTGCTTGGATGGCAGAGGGTTGTGCTGGGAGCAGAGCTCTGGATCCACACTTTGCTGTGTTTATATCATTGTTTAGGGAATGGTGAAGAGATTTTCCTCATTATGGACTGGTTTTCTCTGAGTGGGGTGGGGGCTGCTGTTAATATTTGTTATACAGTGTGTGAGCTCTGTGTGGTGAATTTAGATTGTGTCTTAGCTCCATTTCTGGGTGTGTGGCCCTCACGGGTACCATGCAGTGGAAATACAGACTTTTTTCTCACTTGAGTGATTTGATCTTCAGTGAGATCAAACTAATGCTAGAGTGCAGTTAAGCCAGGTTTAATTCTACCCTTTAGCAACACTCCTGTTGGCTGGGATGCTTTCTGGAGCACCCTGGCTGCACGTGGCCCCAGGGTGATAAAAACTTCACTGTAGCTGCCAGAGGTGTAGAAGAGGAAAATGGATTTGGAGCATTAGGAGTAGTAAGATGGGTTTGAACATCTCTATTTATACCAGATGCCCTTGTGGTCCTCATTTGGAAGCTGTTCTCCCAGAGGGTTGTGTCTTCACCCTGGGAGGGTTTGATACGGTGCAAGTGAGCGGTTGGAAGCAGCTCTTAGCTTTCTGCAGGTCCTGGTTGCTCTGAAGCTCATCGAATGGTCACCAAGACTAAATCTGAGAAGGAATTGGGCTCAAGCAGTGGGGATGTGATGAAATCATTTAAGCAACCTCTCTCTGTCCTCTCCTCACAGGCACCAGGAGCGCGGTGCTTAACACAGAAGCGCGCACTGTAGAAGCGGACGTCCTGAGCCGCCGCTGCGTCATGATGCGGCTGGTGGATTTCTCCTACGAGCAGTACCAGAAGGCTCTCCGCCAGTCAGCTGGTGCTGTGGTGATCATCTTGCCACGCTCTATCTCTTCTGTCCCCCAGGATGTTGTAAAGGTAAAAGATTAAATAAATAATAATTATAAAATTCCCTTCTGATGGGAGATGCATTTTAGAGGGAGAGAGGTGTCCTGGTCTGAGTGAGAACAGCACGAATTCTGGTCAGTGATTTTGCTTCCCAGCTCCTCTCCCCCCCCTGCCTTGGCTGCAGGCAGGGGCTGCTCCCAGCACTGGGAATACCCCATGGGCAGAGTCGGTCCCCAGGGCTGGG
>JANIJG010005223.1:0-13919 GCA_024611175.1 Megaceryle torquata | reverse complement strand
TGGCTGCCCCATCCCTGGCACCATTGCAGGGGAGGTTGGCTGGGGCTCTGAGCACCCTGCTCTGGTTGCAGATGTCCAAGCTCCATGCAGGGGGGGTCAGACTTGATGACCTTGAAAAGGTCCTTTCCAACCCAAAACAGTTTGTGATTCTATGATTCTAAGGGGTATTTACTTTTACAGTTGCACTTTGTAAAGCTGTTACAGGAAAAAACATTTTCCGCTTCTGGAGCCAAGAATAGAAGTTACTGATGGGTGCAAAGGCTCATTGTTCACTCAAAGAACAACATGAAATACATTTTTATATACAAAGACTTGATCTCAATAGATTAATCTTCTCATGAAGGAAAAGATTAACAGGTGACTTGGATATAATATCCAATGTACCTAACACAGGGTGCTCTGCAGTCTAAGGGGAGAGGGCTCTGTAGCCTGGCAGGCAGTGTTACCAGAAGTCACCATTGCTGGAAGTTGAAATACAACTGGTACAACTTAAATTAGATGGATTTATTTCCAACCTTTCACACCCTTAATAAGGGGTACATGATTTACCCAGCATTAGCTCATCCTTCCCAAGGGCTTGCACCAGGGTCCCCTTCCCCCAGCCCTTCTGACTGCAAAGAATTTGTGGCTTTCTAAGCTTTTCTCTACTAATTGAATCCTCTTTCATGCTATGGTGCCTGTATTTACAGCAAACAGGGGAACCATTTCTGCACAGGCGTTGGAAATACGGTTCTGCATTGCACTGCAACTCATAACTCAAACGCACCCCTTGCAAAGATGTTTTACGGCCCTCAGAAGGAATAAATCCAGCACACCATGACCCTACAGCACCCTTGGCAGGTCTCACCCCACCCCCACCACACACAGACACACAGCAACGGGGGATCCAACATCTCCAGACACCAAAACCCAGCGCTTTCCCTTCCCCCCCTGGGATTTGCATCCCTTCCAGTGGGACAGAAAGAAAAGGCTCCAATTCTGACACATTTGTACAGACAAATAGAGATTTTTAAACTCTTTCTGTTTTGTTTTGGTTTTTTTCCCCCCTAGTCTGCTATTAGTGTGATTAATGGAAGGACAGAAAATGGGGTAAGGAGAGGAGAGAAGCATCCTGCTCCTCTGAGCCCACCCCTCTGATCGGAGATGGATGAGGTCGCTGTGCGCCACAAAGAGGAGCCAACAAGCCGAGCTGAACTCCCATCCCAAACCTGTATCGAATATTTATAGCTGGGTTAGAGCACCAGGAGGCTAAATCACACACGGGTTTTGAATTACCAGCGAGTTTTCCCCACTCTGTCCTCTTCACCTCCAGCAGCAGCAGGAGCAGTACTTCCATATGGAAGCATCCCAGCTACTCCCCCAGCCAGCTCTGCAGACAGAAAGCAATTTGCCAGTCAACTTATGCATTAACCAGAAAATCCCCCCGGGCAAAATTCCTGCGTGAGGCTCAATGAGCCGCAGATACCTTAACAGAGTCCCCAAGCCCTCCAACAACTGGGTTTTAATAACTTTAATAACCCAAATACTGCAAGCTAAATTTAAAGGTTAGGTTTGTAGTTTTGATTGTACTTATTTGGGTGCAGGAGTGTTTTGAATAGCTTGGGAGAGGCTTTAGTTGTTTTCTTTGTCAGCATGTTTGGCCCTGGGCTTTGCAGTTCGATGCTCAACTCAATTGTTTCAGTTTAACAATTCTTTTCTTCTCCTAACTGCTTTAGTTCTCAAAATAGTCCTAAATTGCAAACTGGCAGAAAGAGAAACATGGGGTGTTTATGGGCATTTAAAGTTCACAAGGAGGGAGGTCCTCTGGACGACCATGAGCATGTGTAGGCATGAGTAAAAAGCCATCTGCAATGTCTCCTTATGCACCACTCTGAGGGAAGCAGCATCCAGACATCCATCACTTACTGAAACCTCAGCAGGTCGCCATCCACAGAGGTCCTTCCACCGGTGCAGCTGCACTTGTGCAAGAAGCTTGTGGCTTTTAGAAGACTTTTTCCTTCTGAGACTATTTCTGGCACACCAGTACTGCCATTACCATTACAAATCATAGAATGGGTGGGAAGGGACATTTCAAGGGTATCTGGTCCAACCTCCCTGCAGGGAGCAGGGACATCTGCAACTAGAGCAGGGTGCTCAGAGACCCATCCAACTTGACCTTGAGTGTTTCCAGGGATGGAGCAGATACAACCTCATCTAACCTACAAATATTACCAGCTTCAGAGGAATTCTATCACTCATCCATGCGTCACAAAGAAATGGTCAAAGCAGAAGTAAAACTGTAAATTATTTCTTTTCTAACGTGAACATGCTGAGTCATAAGTTAATTAACAGTAACTCACATGAGGATACTCCATAATGAGTCTCCAACTCTCTGAGTCAGACACCCACAGGTTGGAGGAGAGAAGAAAGAGGGGGGGAAGGACTTGCAAAAGGATGCCCTGAGTAGCAGGACCAGGATTGAAAGGCCATCCACCCGCCATATAATTCCCAAGAAGGAGTTATACAGAGCATGATGAGAAATGTCAATGCTTAAAAAAAAAAAAGAAAAAAATAAAATGCCAGAACTCTACAAGCAACAGTTTGCCAGAAAAAGCAAAACAGCTGAGAAGGAGTAATCTGATCCACATTTTCTTACATTAAATTAAAAAACCAAACCTAACAGGAAGAAAAACAAAAAAAAAAAAAAAAAAAAAAAAAAAAAAGAGAGAAAAAGAAAGAAAAAAAGAAAATAATTATTAACTCTTTCTTTTCTGTATGAATAAAAAATAACAGATTTTTCTAGTGATGTCTCCCTTTCATTTGAAAGGAGGGGACCAGACACAGCAGATTGCTGAAGCAGACACCCATGAGAAGCTGGATGGAGCTGAGAGCTATGCCAGCTTAGATCCCATCAGAGGTTCTAGCCCAACACAGGCACATGCCTCTGGATGGGAAGATTTGGGAAAAGACTCAAAACCAGTTCTACTTTCCCTTCACAGGGCAGATAAGAGGGCCGTAGACAGCTTTCCGTCCCATCGCAAATATCAGGACCAGATGGTCTTCCTAAGATCTCTTCTTTGCCTCTGAATGACACAGAAATGAGTAATCTTCCAAAAAGTGGTTTATTCACAAGCCAACCTGTGAGAGACTCTCCAATGTGATCAGCCCCTGGTTTGGGATTGAGTGCAGAACCTGTTCTCCACCAGCTTACCATGCTCCTTTCCTTTTCCCTGGCTTTTCTCTCTGCGTAGCCAGACAGTCACCACAGTTTGATTAGCAACATCCTAAATTATTGGGGTTTATTCCAGTCTGCACTTCTGACAAGCTCTGGGATAGCTGGTCCTAAAGGATCTATCAACTTTTGCAGCAAGACTGGTTTGAAACAAGGATATCATCCACTCGTGGAAACACCTTGGAATAATGATAAGGACACTTGGACCACAGTGGAATCTGTCATCTTGTTGTGGCACCAAGTCATCAGGAGTGTTAGAAATGCCTCAAAAGCACCAAATCCATTGGGTGCATCAAGTCCTGCAGCCTCCACTCTGCAGATGGGAGCTCTGGGTTCCTCTCCAGCCAAGCAGACATGGAACATCCAGACTTGCAAGTGTATTACCAAAGGGAAAAAAAATCCTGAAATTTTTATTGTCAAGACCCTGGGTCACTTGCAACTTGCAGAAGCATTTCTCTTTCCAGTGTTAACCCCAGCGCACACTTCCTAACCCTGTACTTCTTATGCACGCAAGGTGGATGGTCATGAAGATGAGACCCAATCATGATCATTTTATTTCTGTAAATTACAGTGCTCTGAGCCTATCTAAGCTTCTATTCCAGCTGAAACCCAAAACAGAGGTGCTCCAGGTCAGGTTGGTTAGGAGATATCTGGGAAGCCACAGTCCTCACCCCACAGCCTCCTTCCTTTCCAGCTGGACCATGGCTGACCAAAAGCCATGATCACATAAATCACTTTTTTGCTTAAAATTCAGAAATAGTTTCCCAGGTAGTTAGGAAATATTAGGGGGATTGGACTAGATGACCTTTAAAGCCCCTTCCAACTCAAAACATTCTATAATTCTATGGTTCTGTGATTCTATGATTCTGTGATTCTATGGTTCTGTGATTCTATGGATCTATGGTTCTATGGTCCTATGATTCTATGACTCTGTGACTCTACAAAGTATGAACTGAAGCTTTTTGAGTCCCTATCTCTATGTCCCTGGATTTGAAAGCAAAGAGCAAGGACCTGGTCTTGCTCTCACTGCAACACCTGCTCCTTGGTGCTCTGGCTTTCAACTGAAGTTTCACTTTTTCCCACTGACAAAACCACAAAGAGAAAAGGGAAAGAACTATTCCTGTTCAGTATCTGTTTCCATAGAAACACCAAAATTAAGAGAGAGGGAAGACTTTTAACATCACCCAGCCCATCCACCTGCCAGCGCAAGAGTGAGAACCAGTCCTGGAGTTTCAAGACCTGCTCGCACCTGAGCTGACAAAAAGCACATCCATGGAAATGTGACAGACTTACCAAGTTGAGACTTATCCCAGACAGAGTCACACAATGCTGAGATTTAATCAGGGGAGCAAAGGCTACATGTGACCATCTCCCAGGTGAGCTCCTCTGGCTCCAGCTGGGAGGAAGCGGTGATGGGCACGAGACACCCATGCTCAGCTCTTGCCCGAGGAGCTCACAGATTTATTCAACTGACAAGGCACATCAAAATCAAGAAAGAAGAACATGGGAGTTATTTGGACAGGGTTAGCAGGTTTGCAGTATCCAGATGGAACACAAAGCTCCTCCAAGAATGTGAATAACATCTTTCTTCTCCCTTTTTTTTTTTAATGAGAAAATTAATATGGGCCACAAGCCAGGCTGTGTCAAGAGGAACACTCACATAAGGGAAGCGATCACACTGTGGCCCTTTGTCCTAATAAACCATCATCGTGTTTCCCACTGCTGCTGGGTTTAGGGCTAGAGCAAAGAGACAAAGCAGGTTGCAACCTCCTACCTGACATCAAGTTCCAGGGATCCCCCCCGTTATAATGAGACTCCATCAATGACTAGGAAGGAGGAATTTCACCTTCTCCTTTGCCTCTCACGTGGACGCTTGGAAATGAAAACATATGCGCCAAGAAATCCCTGAAGCATTAATGAAAACTGGATGCTACTTCTTGTTACTTTCTAAATTTGATATATAACAGGAACATCGAAAAATGTGCAAAGGAATGTTCTTCCCCCCTCCGCTACACGACAGCAAGCTTTTCCCTGGTAGTTTGCAACGCCGTCTCTGTTCTATAAAAGCACAATAAAAATCACAGTGAGAAACACCAGAAGAGATTGACAGAGTAAAATAGGAACCAAGTCTAAAACAGAAAGCATCAAGAGTAAGCTCTTAAGCCTCTCCTTCCTAATCTTCCCAATGATCTTCTCTGCTGCTTTGTTTTATTACCTCTCAGAAGGGTTTTCACTTTAATATATTTTGGAATTACTGGGGAAAGGAAACATTTTAAACATTTAGGCATCCTAACTCTTTCAAGAGAGGTTTCTTAACCTTTAATCCTCCTTCTTCCACCCGCAGGCCATGCAATATGCAAGGCAAAAGGTCAGCAATGTGGACACAGGCAGTAGGCTGAGTCTAACCCACTTTCCTTCTACTCAGGCTATCTGCAGTCAGTGCACAAACGCACATCACTGACTTTTATTACTGCTAAGGGTTGATGTGTTCCATTTAAATGCTGGTGAGTATTTAAACCATCTGACATCCATGCACAGCCAAGCAGAAGAGACTGTGGACTCACCTGGGTTAGTTACAAGGGATGGAAAGGAGCACGGACAGCAGACTGAAGAGGAAGGGTTTCTCCCCAAGAGTTGGCCAACCAGGACCTCAGCTGATGCAAATCAGTTCTTCTCACTCTACCCATGCCCTGGGGTCTTTCTGGGCGTGACCAGTCTATCTATGATCAGCTCTATCCTGTTGTCCCCACCCCCGGAGCTGTCGACCAGGTTCGTCAGAAGCAATAACCATCACGAACATAACGATGGACGGGGGGGGTCTTTGTTGAGATGCCTGCCATGGCCTCCTGTCACTGCTGTGCACCGAAACATTTCATCTGGGTTTTGGGATGGTTCCTGGCATGCATTTTCTAAATTAAACACCAGCCGCAGAATCCACTCCAAATCCTTAAAGGCTGGGCAGCTCGATTGAAACACGTAGCACCACCACCATAAATATTAATGAGAAGCTCCAGGGAGCAGTGCTTTCATTTCCTCTGCCCTCTCACTGACAGGGTGACAGCCCTGCCCTGCATGAGCCACAGACACTTCCCCTACATCACTGGGAAGACCAGAGGGACAGGCAAGCTCGGAACAAGACTGCCAGGCAATAATGTGCTACAAGAAAGACACACTACAGCCACCCTGACTCAGTGACCTTTCAAAAGCCATTCACTTTACCATTTCCATAATGTCATCCCCTTGCACCCACACTTACAAGAAATGTCATTTTCTCCACACGTGAAATAGGTGCAGCCAACAGTGTACCCAGAGACAGCAGCACAACCCACTAACTGAAGACACCTTGCCAAAAAGCTTCTTCCTGGTGAAAAACTGAACAGAAAAGGATAAAGCTTGAAAAGAGATTCAACCCTTTTGATGGTTTTCCAGCAAACCAAACTGATTTACCCAACTAAATACCTGTCTCCAAAGCTTTCTTCCCTCAAGCTGATTCACTCTAAAATGTGTTTTATTTAAGGCAGAAAGGATGGGCAAAGGCTGGCAAGTGGGAGCACAAGTCTGCCTTCCCCTTTCTCTCCAGCTATACATTGCTATATAGGTTGATCAGAACAGGCTGCGAGGAGCTGGGTTTGCTCCCAGGGGATGCTGCAGATGAGTTTCAGCATGATGAAATTATGATCTTACCATGACCTAATAGGACTTCTTTGTCCGTCTATGGAGAAGCCTTCAATGAGCTCATAGCTCATATGGTTTATCACCATAGTTGGTGATGAGCAGCCTTGGAACCATTGTAGGGAGATGAATAAAGATGTGGGCTTGAATATTCAAGTACAGAGAGATATGCTTGATGATGCCTTTTGTTAGACACCCCAACCACTGATTTATACTCGCTTGTCAAATGGAAGCTAAAGATAGCGTTTGGAAGACAGCGTAAAATGTTGGGTCTGCTGTAAGGAGCTTAAATAAAACTACATGCTCAAGAAGATGCTATGCATGTTGCTACTTTTCTGTGTCTCACATAGTTCATCTACAGGTTGGGAACAAGTATTGATTCAACTCCAGCTAAAAGATACTTCCACCAAAGATGTGGCTGTCCAAGTTGTGCATTGGCAATGGCCTTAGCCCATTTGGGAAGTAGCTGGAGATGAAACTAATAATTTAGTCGGGAATCAGTAATATGGACCAGGAGTGATCCCTTCCAAAACAGCACTGCATTTTGTCCCAGTTAGACCTATTTGTTCTGACCAGTGTATGTCCTAGAGGAAAATGAGATCAGTCGATCATTTACAGTTTATAACAATTGTTAATTATTCTTTTTCCACCCAATTTCTTTTGTTCAGTAGTTTTAAAGATGCTAGCAAATAAAAATGCAAACCGAGCTGCACTAAGCAAGCATTTAGCTGTTCTTTGCAGGCTCAAATTCAAAATGCAGCACAGGAAACCATGGCATTTTATGGTTTCATCACACAAGCAGGGTGTTTCAGCTAACTTCAGTCTCCCTTTCATCATCCTGCGTGTCTCATCTGTTCGTATCATAACTTTTGAAGGGGATGTCTGATGTTTCCTTCTGAAGTTCATGTAAGAAAGTGAAGAGCCTTTATTTTAGGTTACCGTTAGAAAGGAGGAGGTTGACACGTGCAAAATGTAGTTTTCAATCATTTGTTTTAGTCATTTGAATACAATAGAAGGAATCTGTCAGTGACAGGTTCATAGGTTGGTTGTTATTCCTAAACTGGTAAAAGAACATTAAACATATCAGGAATGTTTGCTGGAAATTATACTACTTCTTATAATTTCTAAAGCATAAATAGGTGTTGTGCCATGGAATTAGGCCAGGAGTGCATTAGCAAAATAGAAAATTAGGAACAAGAATTTAGTGACAGAAATATGTAAGAGCACCCAACCAGATTTCTCAGCAGAAGCATCTTTCTCTCAACAAGATGCTCTCCAAACGTATAGGCTTAGCTCTAGATATATCACTAGGCAAATGCAGTAATTCTGATGATGATTAGTTCATCTCACTGTCTCTACCCAAGGCTGTTCTACAGTAACAAATTTACCCCCGAAATACCAGACTGGTGCTTGGGAGCCTGGACAGAGAGACCTCATACGTGGATTCTGTCTCAGCGACTCGTGGCAAGAAATGGAAGAAACACAGTAATAAAAAAATTACATGCAACATATCTTAATGTATGTTTTTTATTCCAGTCTCCACTAAAGGCATCGGAAGGTCTTCCATCGACTTTAATGGGCTCCAAATGTGGGCTACAAGAATTCCACAGAGACTTTGCAAGAAGATTTCCTGGACTGATCCCTGAAACTGTGGGCACTACTCACCTCCCTCTCCACAGAGCCGAGTTGTGGATTTGCTCCTAATGCACAGGACAAAGGAGGGCAGGATTTTAAGCATCCCCACTATCGCAGGGCAGTGACATACTTGGCGGTGACTGATTCCCTCAAGCTTCCAGCCAGGAGGTTTGGTTAAGCTCTGTAAATTTTTCATAGAAAGGGCCTCCCAACTGTCCTGACTTACATGTCAAAAGAGATACTTTATCACAACATCCATCATCCATCCCATCTCCTCAAAGTGGGAAGTTTTGCCATATCTGGTTTTGCAAACTGCCAGATGCTGGGCTCTTTCATTCACTGCCAGACAGGAACAGGGGCTCATAACTCATGGGGCAACACACAATGCCATAAACCTTTTTGCGAGACATATTTCATAACCACGAGGGTTAAAAAGGATAACCCCACATATTTAAAAAACAATAAATGAGGAATCTAGTGGAGTAAGTACCCCATTAGGCACGGCACAGTGTTTGAGCATGAATTTTGACTTCTCAGATTTTCTAAGAGAACGCTTTCCAGATGGAAAAAGAAAGATTTACCCAAATAGAAACACCCTATAAAAAGACTGATTTTGATACAGTTCTGATGGGAACCTGTCTCCTTACCTGCCACCCAGCACATCTGGCACACAGACCCAGAGCCAAGCGCCTGGAGGACCACATTTCAGAGAAGACACATGGCTGAGGACCACCATGGCCAAGAGCTGGGACTCAGAGAGCTTCCAGCCTGCTGAGCCTGTTGTCTTTCCCACCAGGAGATTGAGGGGGAAAGCTCCATCTCTTGCTCCTCTTTGCAGACCTCTCCATCCAAGACCTGGGACGTTGGTCAAGCAGAATGACAGCGCTCTGGTGTAGTCCTGATGCAAATGGTGCCTTTTCAAGTTCAGGTTCAATGTGGAACAAATTCAGGTACTACAAAGATTAGTCCAGGCTACTTCTGGCCTTCAACCTTGGTGACAGTCCCAGCAGTGAGAATTTGATACCTAAAAAAGTTGTATCAGCACCAGTGTGGCCAGCAGGACTAGGGCAGGTATCATCCCTCAGGACTGGGCACTGGGGAAGCTGCCCCCTGAATCTTGGGTCCAGTTTTGGGCCCCTCACTCCCAGCAGGACATTGAGGGGCTGGAGCATGGCCAGAGAAGGGCAACAGAGCTGGGGAAGGGTCTGGAGCAGGAGTGTGGTGAGGAGCAGCTGAGGGACCTGGGCTTGTTGAGCCTGGAGAGAAGGAGGCTCAGGGGAGACCTTCTGGCTCTGACAGCTCCTGACAGGAGGCTGGAGCCAGGGGGGGTCAGGCTCTGCTCCCAAGGCACAAGCAACAGGACAAGAGGAAACAGCCTCAGGTTCCACCAGGGGAGGTTTAGGTTGGAGCTGAGGAACAATTTCTTCAACCCTTTGCGGGTTGTCCAGGGCTGTGCCAGGCTGCCCAGGGCAGGGGTGGAGTCCCTGTGATCCCTGGAGGGGTTTCCAAGCTGTGAAGATGTGGTGCTGAGGGCCATGGTTTAATGATGCCCTGGCAGTGCTGGATTAATGGTTGGACTTGATGATCTTGAAGGTCTTTTATAATCAAAACAATTCTATGATCCACTGATTCTAAATTCCCTGTTCACTCTCTCAAAGAGGCAGATTCAGATCAGGAGCAAGACCTCCCAGCCATAAATGCAAACACCTCTGAAATGCCCAACCTGCAAACACCCCCTGTTCCATTTCCCAGACACCCTGGCCACACTGGCTGTGGCAGCATCCCAGAGGTGCTAGTGGAAGTGATACCTGGAGGGAAAGGAGGCAGGAATCTCCCCACTCCCCCCGTGTGAGTGGGGAAGGCTGAAGGCAAGAACAGCTCATGCTGCCACCCAAGGAAAATACGCCTGTTTAATCCCTACTAAGCAAATTATAAAGCTGTTAAAGCTCAGCCTTCCCCTCTTCAGCCACACTTTAAAAGCTACAATAACAACTGAGATGAATTAAATTCTGCCTTACAGCCTCAGATCCACTTGGGTAACCATACATTAAGGCTCTAATTCAAAGAAGGTGGCCACAACTGGAAACGGCACATCCCAGTTTAGGATGGTTGCTAATTTTCTCTCTTTGGTAAAAATCTAAACTGGTAGTTTACAGATGTAGAGGAAGTTATGCTGGTAAAGGATTTCCAGTAAAGCTCCCTAAGCTGTGGCTGAGTTCAACCCAGCCAGTTATCGGGGAAATGCTCATTTCCTCCCCCTGGTCATTCGGATGTAGGTTCAAACAGGCAGGGGAGCTGAGCAATACACAGAGCAACGCCCCAAGATAAAGAAGGAAATCCCTTTTGAGTTCACAGAAATAGATCCTGGGGGTAGGGGGGGTAGTAGGGAAGGTCTTTCCAAAAAGAAAACAAATCATGCTAAGACTTATCTTGTGCATTTGCGCCACTCACTAAAAAGCCTTTTTTTTCTCAGTGGCAATGAACAAATCTCCCAGCCTAGTATCTGGAAATGCCAGAAGAAAGAGATTGTTCATATAAACATGTACATTTCCAGGGGAAGTTTACTCTTCCTATAGCCAGAGGATGTTTACTTTTCTCGAAAAGAGAGTATGTTAAAACCTTTCTTGCCTTCTACTTCATCACCATTTCACTGGCACTTGGGCCCAGCCATTCCTCATTTCAAACACCAGGTTTAGCAGGTCAAGCAAAGGCAAAGCCGTAGTTGTATATGCAAGAAAAAAAGAATAAATACAGAGAATGAAATGAATCAACAGAGAGGCTCAGTTAGAGCTTAGAGACAAGAAGATCCCCAACTAGGGCAGTGACACAGGCAGGCAACGTGATGGCTGAAGACTTGACAGCTCAAAAGAGCAGGAGCCCAAGGGTTAAGCTCTGCAAGTCAGACACACGGTGCTCCTAAATGTCACAGGGACCACAGGCTGAGATTCTCTTTCCTTCTTTCTCTCTCCCTCCCTCCCTCCCTCCCTCTGCTGCTGCTCATGAAGTGCTTTTGAACGTTGGGGAACGTGACCGGAACGCTACGAGAGCTGGCTGGCTTTGGGTAAGCTCACTTACTGATTTGCTGTGAGCAGGTTTTAGAGATCAAAAAAATCAATGTCAACGATTTTAACTTCGCTTTAACAAAGTCCTAATGAAGTTTAATGGATGCCATTAGGTAAATCGCAAGCTCCAGCACTATCCATCATCACACAGAAATGGCGATGCCTTAAAATGCATTTTAAAGTTTCTTCTGTAAGTACAAGCACAGAATCTCAGAATAAGAATGAAGAACAATAAGAATAAAAAAATAAGAATAAAGGATAAAAAATAAAGTCTAAAGAATAAGGAATAAGAAAAAGAAAGAATAAGAATAAGAATAAAAATAAGAATAAGAATAAGAATAAGAATAAGAATAAGAATAAGTATAAGAATAAAGTACATCTCATTATTTTTGGGAGTGCTTAACAAGCTTCTGCAGCATTCAGACAAGCACCTGCAAAAGAAAAAAACACCGCTCTCATAATCAGGTACAACTCCACCACCTCCAGCTGAATCACACCCGATTAACTTGAGGAGGAACTGGGCCATATAAGCAGCAGAGACCTCCACGAAGGGTGAAACCCCAGCTTTAGGGCAAAAGCTGCAACTCTAGTGCTTATGGAAGAATTCCAAAAGCCTCTGTCGAGAGAGGCTTTAAAAATTGTTACCTTTCAGCTAAAGAATAAAGATGAAGACAAAATGGTTTTGGTTAAGGTCTTGTTGCTGTAGCAAGTAGACAGGAGAACCCCCCTGAGTACCTTCTGTACCAGTGCAGGGGCTGGGTGACAAACACCAAACTGTCCAGGAGCATTTGATGTTTGTGTGACAAGAGCCCTCTGGTTTTCATGAACACAGAAGTACCTGATCACACGAAAAGTCACATTTCCACTGGAGGTCTCCAGTCCAATTCCATGACTTATCCCACTGAGTTTTGAAGGCCTCCAAGGGTGGAGTTTCCACAGGTTTTTCTGGATCTGTGGAAGAGCAGAGTGGGGAAGGGATGAAAGTTCACCCTTTGCACATCTTAGGTACCAAACCAGCTTCTCAGAGGCACCTCTGGCTCCTCTGTTTACAGACCAAAGAATCCAGCAAGCCTGGGGATGGCAAAGGAGGACACCAACTACACCTTGGAGTTCAGTTTTCAGGCAAAGGGTTGTAGTTAATGGGTAAGTTCCCCTCTGCAACCCTCTTGCTCTCATGTTGCTGCAGCTGCTGAGACTCTTCCCCATTCAAACTGCCAAGAGGAAGCCACTGTCACCAAAAGAAAAAAGAAAAAGCCTGATAAGGAAAAAGAGGAACAAAAGCTGCTCGTGCACTTCAGGTTTCACTGCTAAAAGTGCTGCAGGTTCCTGGATAGAGACCATTTCTTCCATTTTCATGGAAAGAAGAAGTTTCCAGTTAACTCAACCTCTGTGTATTTTTCAGAAAAGACTCTAAAATTAGGTATAATCTTGTGTGCATTCCTTCCCCCCCTCCCCACCCCAAACCAAGGAAAGTAATCTCTGAGGGAAGAATTTAATCAAAGCCAGCTGCTAATTACTTTCCTGACACCAGGGGAGAAGAATGTTGGCATCAGAAAGATCTGGAAGATTTTCATGATTAATATTTGATAAATCTGTAATTGGATCGTTTGATTTTTTTGCAGTCTCCTTTGAATAGAGGTAGAAACTTTATTGAAATTAATCTTTATGAATTCAGGCCACAGACTTCAGGGGACGATAACTCATTGATTGATTTGAGTATCTTGAAGTGCTAACCCTGGAGAGAAGATAAATTGGGATTGCCTATGGAGAAGCCAGTGCAGACTGAATGTAATCCAGAGTGCTTTCCTATTACGGGAAATAAATGACATGCTGTAAAGAGTTAAAGTTGAATTGCTCTTGCGGGGTTTTCTTTTTTTTGCAAAGAAGTTCAGAGATTTGACATGAATATTTAATTTAAAAGCAAATGAGAATTAAGTGTGCTAACATTGAATTAATAAAATAATTGATTAGCATGCAATGTTCTCATGAAAAAATATGAAAATCAAAATTGCCACCTTATAGTTACCTAATAACTATGCTGTCTAATAGCAAAGCCACAGCCTTGGGGCAGAGCAGCTGGAAAGATGCCCAGAAGAAAAAGACCTGGGGGTGTTGATCGACAGTGAGCCAGTGTGTGCCCAGGTAGTCAAGAAGGCCACCAAAATCCTGGCTGGGATCAGCACCAGTGTGGCCAGCAGGACTAGGGCAGGGATTGACCCCCTGGACTCAGCACTGGGGAGACTGCACTTCAAATCGTGGGTCCAGTTTTGGGCCCCTCACTCCCAGCAGGACATGGAGGGGCTGGAGCGTGGCCAGAGAAGGGCAACGGAGCTGGGGAA